>JANHGN010017092.1:0-14943 GCA_024605025.1 Megaceryle maxima
GTCAGCACAGTATTATATTGCCTTAAAATAAAATAAAATAAATAAATTTAAAAAACAAAAAAAACCTGAAACAAAACAAACAAACAAAAAACCAAACAAACAAACAAAAAAAACCCAAAACCAAAAAAAAACCCCCAAAAAACCAAACCCCCCCCAAAAAACCAAACCAAAAAACCAGAAACCACACAACCCTTTAAGAATGTGTAATCAAAGTCATCCAACCTAGGGGGAAAAATGAATGTGATGTTCCAATTGAATTAACAAATTTGGTTGAAGTTTTGCTTCTCGTAATAATCAGTACTTTTTATTTAGGAACTGCTAATAGTTCAGATAGGATCTGTGGTGGTGTTATCTACAGAGTGTGGATAAACTGAAATCCATCCTTGGTAATTTAGAAACTTGTGCTATAAATTATTCATCCAGATTCTGTGAACAAATAAAGTAATCTGAATACTTAATTCCTTTTGTTCAGGCTGGCTTACTCATCACTATATTTTAATGAAATTAGAAATGTTGTTTTTTCATGTTTTTCATCTCTTCTAGCCAATATAAGTGCAAATAAAATGAATAGTATTTAATGAACCCTCTGGACTTGTAATTTAGTTGGGATGCAGTGGGATGGTCCTATCCTGTACAGTACAGCTGGTGCTGGAAGCTGCTGGGCTCTTTCATTTAAGAAAAAAGCGAATAACCAACATCAGAGGAGCAGAAAGAAGCAGAAAGATCAGAATGTATGAAATATGTATTTCAAGCTGCTTTTCAATCAGTTTAAATGTGGGCCCACATAGTTATGTCAGCTTTACCCAGATTTTAGACCCTGTATTTATAGGATTTTTCTCTATTTAAATAATAAATAAATAGATAAATAAATCTTTCTATGTCACCGTCCAGTTTTCTGAGGGATAATTTAGTGAAGGTTTAATTTCCATGAAGGAACTATCATTAATTTCCATGAAGAAACTAGTAAAGCACAGTTCTTTGTGTTCAAAACTGTCTCATGCCTAGATTTTTTGATCGATAAACTGGGCTCAGTGCCCTGCTACTGACATTGTCTTGTTCTTGGGTTTTGTTGTTTTGTTTTTTTTCTTCTCATTGTAAATCCAGAAGATCTGCTTCCTTTTATGCTGAAGTGAGAGAGATTGTGACAGCTGAACTGCTGTGAAAAAAAAGAGATGGCAAAACATGATAGGATGTTTATAAATGTATAATTTTACTTCGGGGAGCAAATGACACATCTCTACTCAACTTGGTTACAAAACCTAATATATATTAATGTAAGGCTGCTGCTTGCTGATGGAAATGTTATTATAGGGCAAGTTTGGACACGTCTGTGTCTGGGATCTGTAACATATGCATTGCAGGTAGTAAATTGAAGCATTTTCCAGGGCAGGTTTCAGAGGATGTATGAGGGCAGGGTGGTACCTGCCCATTCCCCTGGCGACTGTGAGGTGAGAAAGGGACCCTGCTCTTCTGCAAACACAACTGAGAGCACCTCATCTTTTTCAGTGCCCCTTAGAACACCCTCCAAACCTGGAGCGTCAATGGGCTGTCTTTCTTGGCAAGTGATTGTGGGAGATTGCTATCTTTGAGTCCAGGGACAGTATTGGTGTGTAGACCTATGGAAGTATTTAGTATTCAAGGAGGCACTAGGTGAAGCTTCTGTCTCTCTTCTGGGTATTGCAGGGAGATACTTCTTTGAAATCTACAGTGGTAAAAGTGGGACTGAGGGAGTTATCTGGTGACAAAGTGAAAAGATTTGGCATGGACAAGATTCAGAAGTGTACTGTCCTTTTCTAGTGCTGTGCAGAATAGATTCTGTGGCATAGACAATATTGACTGGGATTTTCATCAGTCTTTTTCTATATGATGATGTGCACTGTAGATAAACACAAAAAAAGCATGCTTTTTTTTTTTGTTGTTTTACTTAAAAATGATTCTTTATCGTAGCAAATTCCTTTGTTAAAAGTAACATGGGATTGCCAGCATCCGAACTTCATTATCTTTTTCTTTCCAATTAACTTTTGCATAGATGCAGCAGCCGCAACACTGGTAGGTACTTTATTTTTTCATGTGCTGAATATGCTTCCCTTGTCAGACCAGTAATTCTCTTTCAGCTGTAATGTCATCATTAAAAAGGAGATTATTAAAGGAGATAATGACACGTGACCAAAGAAGGGAAGGAGGATTTTGTTCAAGTTAAAAAGAATTGGTTTTAGCTATAGACAAGTGCACATTCTCAGTATGTTTTCATACTAAACCTGGTAGTGATTGTGAGTTATTAAATTCATCAGCAAGTGAACACTGACAATGAAATCTTTAAATAGGTGGGAAAGAAGTCCGAGATACCAAGTTTGCTGATTATTTTGAACTAAGTCATAAATAAAAGCCAGTACTTGTTTTCAGCTATACTATTTACTTCTCTTCTGATGGGTATAAAATAAGGCTGCTGAATCCCTGCCAGAGCCCAAGTGAACGTGCTTCTTTGTAACATGCTAAAATGGCACTAATATTATCTAGGGCTGTTACTCCTAATGGATGTGGACTTCACATTATATTTTTTACATGGTCAAGGATGTTTCCATTTGTAAGACAACTGCATCTTTATATGACTTGGTTGTTTCCTTTTCCTAAGTGGGAGAGGAAAAATAATAATAAAAACAAGTGTCAGTTTTAATCAATATCATCAGACATTATGGGAATTGAATTCTACCTTGCTGCTAATATATTAGGTATATTCTGCTTTATCTTCTCTTGCAGAATTGATTTGCCACTATTCAGTTCCCTTGGCCGTTGTCATGCAAATTGTGGCATTTCTCCCCCATTGACTGCACAAACTGAGATTAGATTTGAAAATCGAGTCTCACTGACCAGCTGCTGTGTTATTTTTCATTTGATTTCTCCTTCCTTCCCTTACCAGTCCCCGTCCCTTGTTTTCACCTTCTCGGCTGGCAAGGCACTGATAATGCCGTCTCCAGGGAGCAGGGTGGGAATTGGCTGCGTGCAGCTGGGACTGAAGCCTGAGAGCAAGGCCAGGATGTGCTGCTCTTTTTAAGTAGCTCTTGCTCATGGCCCTCTAAAGTTTAAGGGCAGGGGAGAGGAGAAAGTTTAAATTGTTCTGGGTATAAGGATGTTAGGCAGTGAGCAGTGGGGTTTATTTGTCTCAGCCCAAGGAAGTAGAGTGCAGCCTTGGGGCAGAGCTTGCTGTCTTCCCTGTATGACCTGGCATGTCAAGCAGATCATTGTAAACCAGGTATAAACTGAAGTTGTGGCTGCCCCCTCCCTGGAAGTGTTCAGGGCCAGATTGGATGGGACTTTGAGCAACCTGATCCAGTGGAAGGTGTCCCTGCCCAGGGCACGGGGATTGGAACTGGGTGATGTTTAAGGTCCCTTCCAACACAAACCACTCTATGATTCTTAGTTAAAGCAGGAGTAGCTGAATGCAAAATAAGCATCAGAATAGCGTCTGTGCTTATAAGCTTCATTGTATTTTGACTTCTTGTTGGAGTGCTGATGGTAATGTTTAGTATCAGTGTTCTCACCTGGTGGTTACTGGTGTTCAAGGTAGATGGTAGATAAAATATTTGGCCTAGGAGCAACAATTACTGTTGTCCGAGTTTGCCATGATCTAAGCTTTCATCAGCTCTATAAAGTACAGGTCAGTGCTTTAGTGGCACATGATGGTAGATCATGTTTCCAGTGCTTGAGGCCAGGGAAGGGGGGGAAAACAGGTGGGTTTCTTTAGTTATATGCATGTTATTTGAGCTTTTTACATCAAGAAAAATGTTAGAATAAAGTAACTTGAGGAATGGAGCAGGGAGGAAGAAAGATTTAAAAAGAAAGAAAAAAAGGGCAGACAAGAAGAGCAAGCAAGACAGAACTTCTCATTGTGCTGTTGAATTCTGTGTCACCTCAGCTCTGTTTGGTCACTTACTGTAACATCTGAACACTGCAGAACCTACTGTATATTCTTAGTATTTCGGTGAGACAGGGAAAGAAATCTCCCGTGAATTGTGATTCCTGTGGCAATGTATTGACTGAAATCTGATGGAAGAGTACAGTAAGACCTCGTACTTACCTTGGTGATTGCCTGACCCCACTGGTTTCAGCAATAGATCCTTGAGGAGGTAGGGTCTTACCTTGAACGCACTTCATCAGTATGGGCCTTGGTACTTCACTGTCTCGCACTACTTGTTTTTAACTTTCATGTTTGTAGTCTCAAATTTCAGCTATTTTTCAAAACACTTTTTTTTTCCCTTTGACATAGCTTGCATACTGGTCATGCTGATAGCCATGATTAACTGTATGGGCATATCTTGAAGGTTTTGGTTTTGCTAGTGAAAACATTTCGGATGGGAACAGATTTTGGATCTAATACTAAACTTCAGAGAAGACTTTTCTTAAAATGCTGTTAATCATGGGTTACTTTGTAATGGAAGGAAAACACACTCGGTACATACATGGTAAATCTCGTAATTTAGATGAGAGTATACACTTTTTCTTCTATAAAAATAGATGCGATCTCTGCATAAAGTACAATGCAATTCATTCTTATGGAGGGCAGAGCAACCTGTGCTTTTTGTAAGATAAATACTACTGTAGGTAATGTGTTATTACTGTATTTCGACTTTCAGATAAGTGATGTGTCCCTTATCTCATTCTTGGATTCTTTTCCAGCAAATAGGTACCTGCGGTGCACATGAATTAAATGAATGAACAAGTCTTTGTGGGTGTGGGTTGATCAAACCCCTGTGACCCAGTAGGAAGGCGTCGTCTTGATCTGGAGAGACTGATGCTCTACTTGCAGCATCTGCAACTGCTTCGTTTAAAAAAAAAAAAAAAAAAGGACTAGGGTCCCTCTTAGACCAGTGTTTGTTTACTCTTCGTTCTCCCTAGGAAAGGGTCATTCTGTAGACATTGAAAACAAAGTGACTAGAACCATCCTTTTGTCTGGACTGTCCACTCCTGAATTAACAGTCCAGAAGTTGCTTTTCACTTAAAAGATGTTCATTCAGGTTTCTAGGCAACGGAGCCCATTTTCACTTCCCCCCACTGAGAGATAAGAGCTGACTCCTCATGCAGGGAGGCGAGACCATGATGGATTTCGGCAGCCTTTAATTTGAGCTGAAAATAAAATGTCAGCACAAGTCAGCTTTACAATATAAAAAAACTAAACCAAAACCAAACAACAACAGAAAATAACTCGGCACAGTGCTGGGAGTGATAAGGAGCAAATTGCTGCTGCTAATTGAGGAGTGGTAAAAGGTATCTGCAGGACTAGTGTTTGTGAGCAGGAGCTGTGTGCTCCTCAGCCCTGCTGAGAGGGGCTGTCATGTCTTAGTCCAAGTGTCCATGGGTGGTTGGAAGAGAGTAATTTCTTTCCAGTTGGATTCTTCTCAGCTGATGCTTAGATCAAACAAAGGCAACTTTCCTCCCTGTCCTCACAGTCTGGTGACCAACTGCTGGTTCTCTGTCATTTCTCATCCATCCATGCATAAGATGCTGAGACCTGTCCTGCCACAGCATCACAGATCAAACAAAAACTTGCTTATGGCAAGATGAAAGAGGGGTTTGAGGAGACCTGGACTCGCAGCAGCACTGGGGCAGTAGTCTGATAGATATTTAAGTAGTTTCTAATAGTCAGGTTTGGAAGAAGAGATTTGGCACTGTTCCCTCCTTAGGGACGTTTGCAGGCCAAATTACACCATAATGGATGTTGGAGGTGTTAGCAATTTTACTCTTGGGGATGTTAAGGCAATTCAACACTTAACTGAACTTTTTCCTGTTCTGGACTCTGTTCTGTGGAGTGATGCTTCACCCTTAATTCCCATCAATATGAGACTTTCATTCTCACATCATCTCTTTATGCTTGTCCTGAATTGTGCAAATTCTGCTGTGTCCCTGCTGACAATGGGAGGGGAAACTGGACTCATTCTCTGGCCTGCCTTCTACCCAGCAATTGTTTCTAGGTAAATAAATTTATAATCTCAAATGAGTAGCTGTGTATGTTCAGCTAATGTCCTGCATATTTTATAAATCCTTCCTTAACAGGGAATTATTTTATCTGTGCCAACTGCTGTGTAATACAGCTGCAGCATGACAGATACTGGCTTGGTGCTAGCAGACAGAATTTTTTTTTTTTTTTTTTTTTTTTTTTTTTTTCCTAGAGTGCAGTGACCTGCAGGGCTGCTGTGTAGGGAGAGCAGATGAGCCCTGCCGCAGGTGCGGGTGGCTCTGCCTGCTTTAACTCTTCCCTGACAGCTTTCGCCTGCGGATTAAAGACTTACTGATTCCATGGCTTCTCCTGTAATCTGGAAGACAAAGAGGGATGGATGCTGTTAGGGGCAGGGGTTTTGTTGTTCTGCCTGGGCTTGTGTTTGTCCTGGCTTATTGACATATTGGTATTCATTTAATGTCTTAGAGAGTCTAAATTGAGGGCAGAGGGTTAAATGTTATCACAAATTGTAGCTGTGTTCTAGTATTCATCACCCTTCTGAGGTCCTCCTCCAGCCTCCCTCTCCAGCTCCTGCTGTTGTGTGCATCCCTTCAGTAGTATTCCTCAGGAAGCATCTTGTTTTATTTGTCTGGGTTGCACGTTCTCCCCGTAATTAGAAAACTGTATTTTGGATGTTGCCCAAAACATACAGTTTAAATTCATTTTAGCACTGTGAGAAGAGACACACAAATAGATGTAAATAGTGTCAATCTTTACTTCATGTATTGTAAGTCTTGCACTCCCTTGTACCTGCAAAGGAATTGTAGCTGATGTTCTTGTGTAGTTGAATTTTCATTGACAACTATTTTTGTTATTGCGGCTTTGGAAATCAGCTTCCCCCCCCCCCACTTATATCTTCATATGTTTATGGTTTTGATGCTGTCTTGCCAGTGTAATTGGCAAAACATTCACAGGAACATAAGCTGTCGTTGTTAGAGAAGTTGTTTTTACTGTGATGTCTTTTGTGTGAACTCTATCATATAGTTTTCACACCTAAAGAAAGCTACTCTCTTCCCCCTCTACCAGTCAATATTTTGGTATGTCTCAGTTTAAAGATTTTCTTGGTTTAGCCTTAGCCCCTAACTTTGGTTAAACCTTGAAATGGACTTCCTACGGAACTTTCTTTTTAAAAGGATACATAGAATAAGTGAGTGAAAAGCATCACATCTGATACAGTAATTTATTTAAATAAGATCATAAAAATAAAATTCTCTTGCTAGCAGAGATGGAGAAGCCTATTAATCTATCAGAATTTTCACAGCAGGAAAACAAGTGAAGTTATGAAGTGGATTGTTTAGGAGGACTTGTAGACAAAACAGGGCAATTAAACTCTACATTTTGGGAATTACTTTTTACTTATTTGTTTCTTGAGTAAATTTTTTCCAGATCACTATGAAACTGGAAAAAGTAATGCAGAGGGAAACAGTGTGAGATAGCTCAATGATATTTTAAATGACAGCATCTGACATGCAAAATCAAACTCCATGAATAAATAATTTTTCTTGTATTTTAATGTTTTCTTTTGTTGTGAGGGGTTTTGGTGTTAGATATTGAATGAACTTGAAACTGTGCATTTGATGGCAGCTGGAGTGACTTTCAGATGTGTATTTCAGATTGGTGGGTTTATTTATACTTACATCTCTGGTATGTACACTAAATCACTATGATGATGGAGCTCTTAATTTACAGTATTATTTTATTAATCTTACAGGAAGAATGCATGAAGTGTGGCTTATTGAGACATGAAACTTAATAAATAGCCCTAACATCTTGTGTCTGAAGATGTCAGGTGTCAGAGCCCAAGATGCTCCAACAAATGCAAAGTTTGCAGAAGATTACGGACTGTTGGGGTTTGTGACAGGTGTGTGGAAAGGAAGGTGCAAAAAATATCCACTCATAACTCAATATGACACAAGTTGTTGATATCTTAGAATTGCAGGGTTCTTACTGATGCCTTTTGATTGCAGTAAAGGTATGATGACACCCAGGCACAAGGCTGAGAAGGTCCCCATTTCTTGTCAGTGCCTGTTGGCTTCTCTGATTCCCAACACTGATGTTTTTGTTGCTTCCTTTTTTTTTTTTTTTTTTTTTTTTTTTTTCCCCCCTCCTTTCTTTTTTTGATTTTGAGGGGGGGAATAGTTGTGTGGGGGGCTTTTCAGGATCCTCCTCGGGAGCCTTGCTGGGGGTATGGCACTGAAGCCACAGCTCCATTGACTTTTATGGGTATAGTGAAGTTATGCACTTATGCGAGTTGAGCAAAATAGTTGTGCTACAAAACATCTATGAAATAGAATTAGGGTTCTCTGCCAGTCTAGCACGCATGTACCATCATGGGCAAACTGCTGGGTCTTTCAGCTTCTATTTTGCAAAAGATGCAGCTCTCCCAGTGCTTGTGTTTTTTTGTGTAACTTCAGCATAGTTACTGACCATATAAACATATGTATTAAATGCAAATTTAATATCACTGAATATTGTATTTGTGGTTATATAAACCCCATTGACACTGATGTTGCACTGGTGATGTGATCATAGTACTTTATGAAAAGGACTGAGATGCTGCTTGATCTGACAGAGTTCACAGTACTGAATGTGATGGGTAGTTTTGTTTTATCAGGAATGAAAACTGTATTAGTATTTTAAAATCCTATTTCTGTTTGTACTTTGTTCCATTTGTACCTTTTCTCATTCCCTGGTCACAGCTTCTAAATGATGGGAGTTGGAGGTAAAATATCAATATCCTAGAATTGCTTCTTTACTCCTGTCTTCAAGTAGAGAGGAATAATACCGAGACATTGGTTTCTTGTGTTCTATCCCCTTCCTTAAGGTTTTTTGTTGTTGTTGTTTTCAGGAATGGTAAACATACATTGGTGCTTTGCTGATTTGGATCTCAGCCTTTTCAAAGCCTTGGCAAGTACCCAGGGTACAATTTTCATACACTTGCTACTGCTAGTGACAAGATTGGCAACAAAGACTTCTACAAATTATCCATTTTTACTACAGCTACATATACCCAGTATTGTGCTGAAAATTTTTAAGCTTTTTCTGTCACATGGGATTCACGTTGTGTTCACAAGAACACAATCTCAAAGGCAGTGATCAAAACACAAAAGTTTGTGCTTTCTTGTGTTGTTCTGTTACTACTGGGAAGATTTTGCTTTCAGCATCTACTATGCTTCAGTTCTCCTTGGGTTTACTAGGTAGGGGTGATAATTAAAGGCTTTTCTTATTTTGCTGAAAAGCTGGGTTATATTCTCTGCTTACATGAGGCAAATGTCCTTTTTTTTTTTTTTTTTTTTCCTTCGGGTAGAGAAAACTGAGCGGGTTGGTAACACAACACATTCAGCAATGACTGCAAATCCTATCTGCGCACAATGATAAAACACATCCCTAAAAATGGAAATTAGCCCTCTTAGTCTCTAAGCTAATTTTCATGTGTATAGTGGAAACAAAAACATAATAAGGAAAGATGTAGCTGTTTAACCAGATTATCTTTAAAAAGTGACAGAGATGTATGCTGGCTAATAGCCAGCTCCTGGTGAAATGTCTGCCTTACAAAGCACAGGAAGGTCTTTCGTTCTCAGAACAGCGCTGTGTTTTGTAATCAGGGAAAGACAAAGGGGTTAATTCTGTTTTGTTATGCTGTGATAAACTGGACTGTCTGATACAGCCACCTTGTTCTTCAGATGCCTCCAGGGGCCATTTGGCTGCTTGAATATAGGAGCTAGAAGAGGTCTTACTGGGTCAGGACCTCCAATTACAGTCGTGTTAACAAAGGTAATGATTGACTGCTCTTCTTTTTTTGGACAATAATTACTCTTCATTACCTATTAATCTAAGTAATTTTAGACATTTTAAAAAGGAAGTGAGTTCACCTTGGCTGGGGGCTCTAACTGGAAAGATAACTTTATTAATAAGAGTGTGCCAAATTCTGAGGCAGTTTTGCTTGGTTGGTTATCAACTGTCTTGCTTCTAGTGGAGATGGAGGGATGCTTTATGTTGACTAGAAGAAAGGAGTCATCTCATTGTTGTTTTCCACCTAGGGTAAAGCCTCATGCTCCAGAATGGCACTGGGGATGGGTCCTATCTCATCCGGCCTGACTCCAGCAAGCATTTTTGCAGTACCGTAGCAGGGAACAGCTTTCTTCTAACTTGACTGCCTTCTTACAGACACTTTGCTGTACTGAGTGACAGCTCTCTTGTGGCTGCTCCCTCCCTGGATGTCTTAAAGGCCAGGTTGGATGGGGCTTTGAGCAATGTGGTCTAATGGAAGTTGTCCTTGCCCATGGTGGGAGGTTGGAACTAGATGATTTTTTTAAGGTGCCTTCCAACCATTCTATGATTTATAACTTGGTATGTGCATTGCCCTATGCATGCCATGTGCTAAATAAGTATAGCATGCCAGGATTTGTAATTAACCTATGCTAATCAGCCTTATCTAAGAGTAAATAAACGTGTAAGGGTGATTTGTCCAACCATAAGGCACTTTACTTAGAGGATGCTGATATCATGGTGCTTATGTATAAACAAAACATTTAAAATAATTACAACATTTTGCAGATTTTGCACTGTCTGCAAATGCTGCTGCTTTTACGGTATCCCTAATATCTTTCTTGCAAAGTGAGCCCTACACGACTAATCATGTCTGTACATCATGAATTAATGACTCAATACTGCTTAAAAAAGGTCTAAGCTATTAATGTGTGTGTGTATTACCCACATTTATAAACTGGCAAGTGTAATTCTCTCAGCATTTGATAGGCTCCGCTTATAGATTTGCTTAAAAATAGAAAAATTAATGTAGTGGAACAATTTTGAAAAGCCCATGAGTAATGAGCTGAGGACCAAAAGCTTGAAACATATCTAAGGTTATGTTAATTGTGATAAATTACTTCGAGAGGTTTGTTAGAAGCCTTTTAGCATCTATTAACTGTAATTATTGCACATCAGCAAAAGCATGGAGACTACAACTTGCAGCCCAAAGACCAAATCCAGCCTGGTGATGTTCTCTCTGATCTGTTACTATGTTCTAAGAGTAAACTGGAAGTATTTGTTTTTTGAGTTGGTTTGGCTTGATTTTTTTCTTTATATATATATATATATAATTTTTTTTTAATAATGTCCGTCTTTCGTGTATCTGCGTTTAAATAGGATGCAGAACGTGTGACCCAGGGAAAAGCTATGGAGTATCAAAACCTAGACTGGGTCCCCGTGATTGTGGATGTTAGGGTGGTCTTGAACAGGAGGAGAGGAAGAATAATCTGTGTTTTCTGAGCTTTGTTTGGCTGCTGGCGCTGCCAGCACACCCTGCAGCTGTTGGAGTGGCTGGGCTCGCATTCAGCCAGCTCGTGTTGAGGGAAGCCAGCTTTTCATAGCGGACTTCATCTTTGCAGACTTCCCTTCCCCAAGCTGTGCTATTCTCTGCTTAACTAAAGACAAGGCACTGTGCCAGAGACCGTCAGGAAGGAATATAAGAGAAAAGATTTGGAGCCATCATTCACTTCTTCAACAGTGGTAACACCAATCTGCATGTATGAAGAGCAAAAGGTGTTGGGTTTTTTCCCCTTTAACACCAGTATTGTTTAATCTGTACCTTCACCAAGGATTTGTTCTTATTTAATTCAACTGTTTCTTTTAAACCAGTTGAGTTAAATTGATGCAAAACTGTTCGTGGTTAAGTCCTCTTTATATCACTGAAGAAACAGATAAGAACTTCTGTAGAAAGTGAAAGAAAGGAAGATTAGATTGCATATAATTTACAGTGGTGCAGGATTTGTGTAATGTAAAAATGCAAAATTGTACCTGAAGAGCAGATTACTGAAGTCTTAACATTCACCACTGCTGGAAATGTAACACACATGTAAAATGTTCATTGAGGGATTGAAGTAATCCCATCATCAGGCTCATGAAATGCTGTCTTCTCCACAATGCCAGTGCACTGCTCAGGGGTGAGGCTGGGGATGGTATTGAGGAATCTGAGCTGTTCAGCCTGAAGCATGTCCCCACAAACGCTTTGTGCTCTCCCAACTGAGGAGGTGATGATGAACTATGTGATCTGGTGGAGGAAAAAGGGGAGGATGAAGTCAGGTCAGATATTTTTTTATACTACTATTACTACGAAGGTCTTTATGATGTGAACCTGTGGTTAACATGCCATTTTGGATGTAGTTTTACTGCAACTGAGTTAAAAATAAATGCTGATATTGTGTACTTAGCACAAACAAGATGGTTATAAATCAGCCCTAGTGTGAAATAATATTAAATTCTATTTCTCCTCAAAGCACAAGTATTATTGTACCTGGTTCCATTAAAGATTCTGTTTAGATGTACTTATAGCCAGAAAAGAAAGTAAGATGTGAAGGTGCAAGAGGTGGAATAGCACAGTTTGTGTTCCATTGGCTGTTGCGTGCATGGGTGATGAATCTTCATCTGCTGTTGTGGGCAACACATCTGAATCCAGAGGGAGGTGAAAATCCCCCCAAACTTGCTTTTGTTGGCACCATGAGAGAACATGGTATTACACAACGCTGTGAGGTTGGGAGATTGCTGGGTAATGGATGCTGTGGAGGAGATGATCTGCAGCATTATCTGCTGCTGCTCTGGGACGTGCTAAGCTTAACAGGGTTACTTTGGCAAAAGGAGGGGGAAGCACATTGTTGCCAAAATGCGAATTCCCTGAATTGTGTGAAGTCATTTATTATTATCATCACCTCTGCATTGTATGTGTGTGTATATATATATAATTTTTTTTTTTTTCCCTTTTCCCTCCTGTTGAACCAAATTCTATGTAGTTACAGTAGTGTTGCTATGGTGACCCAAAATGACAGCTGTTATTTTGTGCTTCTCAGAGGAACGCATGATAATGATGGTCATTTTCCCAAGGGGAATGGGTTGGTATTAAAAATAAATCTGAAAAGAACTGAACAGGTAGTATGTAAAAATCCATTCTCATTAGCAGTAATTAAACAAGCTCCATAGGATTCTAATGGGGGAAAAAAAAGCCAATTTTAGATGAAAATATCTGTACTCCATTAATCTAAATGAGCATTGCATTTATTACGACGAGGATGCAAAAACCTTCATGTTTCATTATGCTAATTTCCTGCTTATACTTGACTGCCCAGTTCCTCCTTCAGCTGAATCCTGAGGCATTCAAAAGAACACATTGTCCTTTTTTCAGAAGAGGCTGATTGAAAGAAATTGCAATTAAAAAAAAAAAAAAAAGTCTATAATTTTTGAGCCATAGATGCATATACTTGCAAACTTTTATCTGCTTCTCAGATATTGCTGAAAGTGTAATTTAAGTGTGGAAATCCCCAAACATCACAAGGTCAGTGACTGAAAGCACTGTTGCTAGTTTCTGTCTGTGCCACTTGCCTGTGGGTTGTCCTGCTTTGTACTACTGCTGCCCCCCATTAGCCCAACCAGAGTTACAGGCATACTTGCTTTGCTGGCTCTGCCTTCATTTTGCAGCTATATCCAGCTCCAGCCTTGCCTGGCAATGCGATTCTCCCTTTTCCATTTCTCTTGGCAAAATGAGCTCCTGCAGGCGGGAGGCCACCCTGGCTCACCTGGTGCTCCTCCCCCTTGAAATGGCAATATCAGAGAGAGTGGTTTAGAAAGGAATTGGTAAAAGTTTCGTTGTGATCACAATAAAAAAGGAAATGTGCATTTTAGGCCGAAATATTTAGACCTTCAGATTTGAGGTATGCAAATAACACAGTGCTTAGCTCCACTGTGTGAGATGAGATAAAAATCTATTCTTCTGTCTAACCTATTAAGTTTTCAGTCAGTGCTGGGGATGATGTGATGGTTGTGAATTGTTTTGTCAGATAGATTTGATGTTTTGCCTATCAAAAGGAACAAAGGAAAGTAGCTTGATTACAGCATATTAACTTCACTGTGAGAAAATACTAAATGGTAGAAAAATAATAACTAAAATCAACTCCTGGAAGCTGAAGCCAGGTAATCTAAGTGTGAAATTAAGAATGTTTTCAAAATGAGAGGGCTAAACATAGCAAAAATCTTATCAAAACTTGCAGTACCTCTCTCGGTGCTTTAATTCAATACTTGAATGGGTTTGAGAGAGATTGTTTTGATCAATTTCACATTATTGGCCTCAGCTTGAAAACTAATGGCTAATGTTTGAGAAGGAAAACAGATGGGCTGGTGATCCCTTCTGTCCTTTAACTTTAGAGAAGCCCCTTCTCCTCACTTCAGTTTTGTGCCCCGTATTGAGAGTCATAGTATGGTTTTGAACTTTAGGTTTTTGCTCGGCCCTGTATACGTGCTTTCTGTTAGAAATTCATGCTTTCTGCGCCTGCTGGCATTCTGTTTCTAAATGGTGGAGGGAAAATTGCTGAGCATCATTCCTTTTGGAAAGGGGAGCGACTACTCCTGCGAGGTTGTTGCTCAAATGATAGATTGTGAGGACACTGTTCACTACGCGCTTGGGAAATGGCAAGTATTTTGTGCTATTTAGGAACAGACAACCAACCCCAAACCCTTGTATTTAAGCCTATGAAAATGAGTACAAATAATCATGCTACAAGTGTTGAGGCCAAAATCCAACGGGAGAAGTTACTGTTGTCTCACAGGGTTCAACTGTTTTCAGTTGGTGTTGTTCTTCATAATGCATTTTCACTCTGACTTGAGTTTATTAGGCTGGAGTGTTGTGGGATTTTTGCCTCAAAAAGCACATTTGTTTGAGCTTGTAATTTCCTGATTTTCCATTATGGTCCTAAAGGAATGTTGAGATAACACAACTGTTTGTGAAACATTTACTTGAAAGGTAATCTGTAATGCACAGCTCTAACTATATTTCAGTACAGTAGATGTAAAGCTAAAATCAATGATATATTTTTTTATTATTATTATTATTTTTCTTTGTGATTAAATTGTTGGGACCACTCAACCAGTTTTAATATTAAATGCTTTCCATTAACAAGGCACAT
>JANHGN010017092.1:15043-60300 GCA_024605025.1 Megaceryle maxima
TCGATAAAAAAATAAATGCCAATCAGCTGTTCAGTCTGTAAATGAATGTAGCTTCATCAGCCTATAGCACCGTCATAAATATTTGTGATAGATGGTTGACAATACCATGGGATCTTTTCTTTGAGTATAATCCAGAGCCCGGAGAGTAAACGGGGCTTCCTTATGTCTGAGGAGCCAGTGCATTTGATTGCAGGCAGGGTTCTTGCAGCAGCAGGCTGTTTATGTGGCATTCTCATCAACTTTAATTTCTGAACTAGGAGCTGACAAATGCCCTGCTGAACTATTTGCCAGCACCTCTGTGAAACCTTTTGCTCATCACTTTATAGAATACCACAAATAATGTCAAACAAACAAAAAAATAAAATAAAATCAAATAAATTATTTGGCATTTTAGGACCATTAAAACATTGACAGAATAGATCCCAAACAGAACTGCTTCTGTTTGGCAGTGTGTGTGTTAAGCTTTGGTTCTATGTGTTACAGCCTTTTGACTTGTGAGAATCTTTGTCCCTTCGTGGCATTCAACCATTCCATTGTAATCTTAATTAGATGTGTCTGTTTAATTTTTAGTTAAGCAGGGGTCCCTATTTCTGTAGCTGAGAGATGATTTACACAGGCAGCCAAAACCCTTTAGAACATGTGCAGTTTGCCTGGGACCCAGGGACTGCCTGTGAGTTGCTGTCCTGAAATCTGTAGGTGGTAACTTTCTGAGTGAGAATTTTACAGGCTATTACAAATCAACGTTATTGAGAAGTTTAAACTAGTTACTTAGTATTTTGTTTGATTTTGCACTAAAGGGTTTGCATCTAATGGCCAGAGCTAAAGCATAAAGTGAAAAGAAAATTTCACCCTTGTCCAAAATAAGTCTGGAAACAGAAGAGCTTACTTCACTGAGGATGGGTAATGAATTCCCTTTTTAATTGAAAAAAGTCTTTGAGAGTTTTGGTGTTTTGTTTTATTGTTTTTGTTTTTAAATAAAACTGATTAGGCACTTTGGGAATGAATATGTACAAAAATTATTTTAAGATGAAATAGAGTTTAAAAAAGCTGAATTGCAGTGAATAGTATTTGATTTGAGAACTAAATGTTTGCTCTGTGCCAAAGAGAGATTTTGTATGTTTTATTTCTATATTAGAAAGGAGCTTAACTGCTGTGTATGCTGCAATGGAAAAACTTCATATGAAAACATGAAGAACTGCAAAGCTCTTGAGATACAAGGCTTCCTCAAGCACATTTTCTCAGTGGCTGTGCTATGTACGCATTCAGGAATTTGTTGGAATATAATGGTATGCTGCATGAGGTATAAAATAAGCACCATTAAAGTTCCTCTAGAAGCTTCACAGTTCTAATATTTTAACTTCTCTGCACTTAGTTTTTTCATGTTACTGTTGAATAATTTAAATTTTTTGTAAATATCTGTGACCAGAGGGTTCTGTCAATCATTATCTTTAATTGTCTTGAAGCAATATGCTCAGTAAAGCAGGCATTTTAAATGCTGAAATTGTTTATAATGTTTTATGCATTTACAATTATTAAATTATATTGCCAGGGGAGGAAAAGGTTTTTATTCTTCCTAGCATCTGACTTCAGTAAATGTGTAATTGTGTATGGAGTAGAGCACTTCCCCTTTGCCCAGGGAATACCTTGAATTTTCAGAGATTTAAAGGGACTGTGCAGCATTTAGGAGGCTGAGAATATTTCAACATGCATTATATGAGTAAAAGTATTTTCTGAAAATACCCCAAATGACTGTTACTGCTAATTTTCCTGCATGTAATTCAGTGTGGGTATTTTTTTTTTTAAAATAGTAGCTGAATCTCCTTCTATATCTGCCTTAAGTAAAGACTGTCAAAATATTTTGCCTCTTAACTGTTTGACCGTAGACATCATGAAAATATTTGATTTCTAATGTGCTAGATCTTCATTGTTAAATAAATATGCATTTTCAAACAGTGAATAATGAGCTAACTTTTTGAGAATTGTAATATATGGCAGCCATACCTACCATATCTTGTAGCCTTGGCAGAATTCAGCCCTAATGTTATCCAGCTGCACTCAGCTCATTTTAAGTAAGGCAATTATTTAAGAGAAAAAAGTTGACCAAGATGGGTACAGTGTTCCAGCTCAGTCGTGGGCTGCATCAGTCTGCTCACTACAGTGGCAGAAGCTGCAGTCTCTGTTTCTTTGCTCATTTGTTAATTGTGGCAAAAATAATTTTACAGATCCCAAGGTACCTGCTTTATGAAGTACCAGCACTTAGAGGAAAAACAGAAGAGATTAAGAAATGTCTTCTGTGTTGGGAGAGGGGAATAGGTAAACCCCAACTTCTTAGGAAAACAAAAGTCCTCATTTATTTGAGTCATGGATTCTGTTGAGCATGATGGTGATCACTGCCTACTCTGAGTGGAGAGGTGGCAATTAAGATCAGCAGCAGACAGCAGAAGGAAGGGGCTCATAAAGCAAGGCAAGCCGTGACATATTCCTGTATTCATCTTGGAAGAGAGAGAAGGCAAGGGGCTGTGAGCTGATGCGCTGGTTTAAAACAAACGAGACTTTTCAAGTAGTATTGAGACAATGCTGTGGGAAGCCAGCAGGTCAAGGAAGGTTGTCTTCCCTTTCTACTCTACCCTGAGGCCATGGCTGGAGTATTATGTCCAGTTCTGGGCTCCACAGTTCAAGAGGGATGGGGAACTACTTGGGGGAATCCAGCAAAGGCTACAAAGATGCTGAGGGTACTGGAGTATCTCTGTGCCAAGGAAAGGCTGAGAGCCCTGGGGCTGTTCAGCTGGACAAAAAAAGACTGAGAGGGGATCTGATGAATGCTGATCAGTAGCTGAAGTGTGGGTGTCAGAAGGATAGGGCCAGACTTTTTTTTCAGTGGTGCCCAGTAATAGGACAAGGGGCAGTGGGCACAAACTGGAACCCAGGATGTTCCATCTGAACAAAACGAAAAACTTTCCTGTGAGAGTATCAGAGCCTGGCTCAGGCTGCCCAGAGAGGCTGTGCAGTCTCCTTTGTGGGACAGATTCCAAACCCACCTGGACGTGATCTTGGGCAACTTGATCTGGGTGACCCTGCTGGAACAGGGGGGTTGGACCAGATGATCTCCACAGGTCCCTTCCAATCCCTACCACGCTGGGATTCTGAGAGAGCAAACAAGGCTCAGTTATTTCTTTTTTTTTTTTTTTTTTTTTTTTTCTTTTCCCCCAGGAGGCAGAAAATGTCCATAGGAACATCAATGTTTCTATGGTTACAGAACTATGTCTTCTTGTGGATTGTAAGAAGGATGATAAATGGATAGGATGATCCTGTACTACACCTGAAATGCTGTAAGAGAAGCAGGAACATGTCACGGGTTTACAAAATCCTCGGTGTCTTGGACCAGGAAGTGCATTTAGACCTCCCTGCTGTTCTTGGACTACATTATAAGGACTATCAATAACTACACAAAAAAGCACACTAATAACAAAAGCTAACATAAATGCATTCTTCTGAAAAGATCATAATTTTAGTAACTAAATAAAACGAGGTTAATTTGTTTGCTCTTATCTTAAGTGAAATGAAAAAAAAAAAATCACTTGAAGAAATTATGAATCTTGAACAAAACCTTGGAAAACTTAAGTTTCCCTCCTTCATTTATCTTGTAATGGTTTCTTAGGTGTCTGAAGATTAGTGTATCAGTTGCAGTCTAATTAAGTAGACTAGCTCTTTTTCCTTAGTCTGATAGTGGCAGAAGGAATTAGCAGTTAAAGCTTTTTTTGGTTTCTGTTTGGCTGCAGTGTTTTGGGGCTCGGAGGTATAGTGTTGTTTGTTCTCATCAGGTACAGTCCAGCAATTAGCTCTGTGTAATATGTTAGTTATTTTTTCATGCCTGAAATTCAAAGGTTATTTGATAAACTTCCAATTAATAAAGTCTTGTAGACAATATAATTCACTGTTCAGATAGATGTATTTTTCCATTTGGCTTGAAACAGCAGGACTAGAGCTGGGCCACATGTAACTCTTAAGATAGAGCCACAACTGGCATAATGTTGTGTGTGTGTACGTGGCCCTGTAACACTCTCAGGGAAGGGTGATTCAATGGCAGCCCAGTTCTGATGAAAATGTTACTGATGTAACCTAGTTCAGGGGGGCTTAGGTAGTCCCTGTGTCCATGTAGCAGAAATGCAAAGAATCTGGTGTTATGCATGCTTAAAGTTGCATCTCTCCCTGCCCAAGTGTGTTTCAGGTGAAGATGGAGAAGACCACAGCAGCACAAATCCATAGATAATCTCTTTCAAAACTGTGAGGAATATGCACAAACAGCAGTAGTATGTAATTTGCTGTCTAGACCAGAAAATGTACTACAGGGTGTTTGTGTTATAGGCTATTTAATACTTCCATAAAAACAGGAGGTGGAGGAGGAGGAAAAAGAAAAATCTAGTTTTGAAAAGAAACCAAATTGCAGAACTTTTGGCCTCTGGGGACTATCTTTACACTTTACTCCATTGATAACCCAACTGAATTTTATAATTTAAGCCAAAACAGAGGTGTAAATCAAACCAAATCACTGTCTGTCTTAGACCAGGCATTTTATTTCCTTAGAAATAGCTAGAGAAGTTTCATTTTTATTTTTGCCCAGTGTAGAACAAAGATATGTGGAAGATACAGTTGTTCTTTCTAATGTGGTTGTGCCAACGGAGGATGAATCTGGAGCAAAGCTGAGTCAGGAGTAGGAATTACAGTTTCTCTGGACATGGGAAGTAGTGCCACTCTTTCCCAGAATGAGGTATTACAGGGTTACAGTGTTGACAGAGGGAGCTGACATGATACTGCCGAGGTTGATTGGATTATAAAGGGATTAAGTAGTAATGGGATTGGAAGATACTTCTTGAATGAAAAGACAGCTGTAGAGGATTTTGAAAGGAAGGTTTATGGGGTTGAATCGGTTCAGCCTTGTGGTCACAGCCTTGCCTTGAATCAGGGGCTGTAAAGAGGCGGGAAGCTTGGAGCTTGTAAAGCCAGAGGAGTAGAAATGCAGGCAAAATCCCAATGGGGGCTCTTCATTCAGGGGGTTATGCAGACTTTAACAGAAACTTTTTTTCATATAGATGCTTAATTAAAAAATAAAGTCTGCTCTATGAAGTTAAGATAATAAAACGTGCGTGAGATGATACATCTTAACCCAGGATGGGCAGTTGAAGAGTGGAAGAGACCTTGCAAAGGGAAATAGGTGTCTCCTGCACTGTGGTCAACTTTATGGCCAGTAGGATGGAAAAGAAAGGCATTTTTTCAATATTTTTAGCTGTTTGAGGCTTCTGTGTCCATTGAAAATGTGAGTACTTGGCAGATATGTGGATACATGCCTTAATTTCTGTTAGCAGCTGTTAACTTGGCTCCTTCTTTTCTATTTTCTTCAGACCAGCATTTATCTTATATCAGCTAAGCTTGTAACTGGCCATGGACATCTTATTTGTCTCTCCTGCAGGCTTAGTAGATACTAATACCATGGATATTCTCATTCAGGGAAGTACACATGTGGTTTTGAAGGAAGCTGTCACTGTCAGTTCTCTTTTGGCAGCCAATGATGTGAGGTTCAATTTTTTCAAGTAATTTATTGTGTTCAACTCAAATCATAGCTTGAAATCTTGTGTCCACTGGAGACAAGATCTCTGCTTTTAGCGTTCTTTTAAAAATTGCTCCAGATCTGATACATTTTATTATTATGAATTGTTTTCAATATCAAGTAGGAGTTCACACTAGCATGGGAAAAGTGCTCACCTTCCATGTTATTTGGAGACTGTGGTGACTAAATTAACCTTCTGTAAAGGAAACCCTGCTGAACAGGTGACTGTTGCATGATGAGTCTCTGAAACCCCACATTTCTGTTGCTTATGTTCTTCCTTACACCCACATTACCAGAACGTAACAATACAAAATACTTGATGATCCTACTTTTTAGTGATACATAGCCTACCAAATGCAATTAAAGGAATTTTGTCACAGAGTATTTCTTCTAGTTCAAATTAGCTAATGAATTATAATTATGATTTAACTGGAGGCTTTGAAATTATTGTTACTGTAGTATTGTATTACAGTACTGTATTACAGACTTTGTGGATGGCAAAGGAATGACAAAAAAAAAAATGTTTGCCACCTTTCTGACAGATTGATGCAGGTCTCGCGTAACCTTTAGGCCAGGCAGCTTCGAAGTCTAATGAGCCTGAATTATTCAGAAGCCAGTTAGATTAGTTTGATAGTGAGAGTAGGAATTGATCTGCCAGCATTC
Organism: Megaceryle maxima; assembly: GCA_024605025.1. Classification (NCBI taxonomy): domain Eukaryota; kingdom Metazoa; phylum Chordata; class Aves; order Coraciiformes; family Cerylidae; genus Megaceryle; species Megaceryle maxima. The sequence goes on from JANHGN010017092.1 coordinate 21,312, forward strand.
TTTCTGCAATGGTGAGCTTCCAAAATATTTAATAACTTTAAAAAATAGGCTTTAATTTTGATAGGGAAAAAAAAAAAGTCTTTTTCTTCATTAAAAAAAAAAAAAGTGGGGTTATGTAAATCTTTGCTAAATTGCGATCTTAATGAAAAAAAAAGAACTGATGGTTTTCTGTGGTTTATTGGGATGGGGTTTGTTTGTTTGTTGTTGTGGGTTTATTGTTGGGGTTTTTTTAACAGAGTGGCTAACAATACATCTGACACTGTCTTATATACTTCCGCAACAAAATCCATTTCTTTCAGGCAATTACCAGCTTCTCTTTCAGATAAGATATAGGTTTATTGAGTTTCCCACTGTGCAATTACAGTTCTCAAGAGCAGATGACTGTGTACAAGCAGTCTGGATGATGGAGTTGATTGCAGTGGAAAGTAGGAGAAAGATGCTGCAGCATGGTGGGGTTTTTTTGGTGATGATCTGGAATGTATACTGAGAAACTTCAGTGTTGTTAGTCATCAATTTTACTTCATGGGCAGAGCCAACCTATTTCTTGCACGAACTAGTGATGTGTGGAGCTGCAAAAGAAATTTCTGTTTTAATATGGAAAATACTAAGAGCTGACATTACCTTAAAACACACTTTTCAATTTCCAGCCTATAATGAGAAAGACAAATAGTATTCATTTTTACAGCACTTTTTGCAAATGAATTTTTATTGCATAAACTGCCAACACTTAAGAAAATGTGTTTCAGATTTTCAGCAGCATTGGATAAAATGCTTCTGCTCATTGAATTTTTCAAAGATTATTAAATGTTAGGGATGCAAAGAGGGGCTCATTTATATGCAGACACCGTGCTTCCAGGATTAGCATTCTGTTCCCAACTGCTCTGGATTGCCTTGTGGCATTGTTGTTTTTGGAAGGTGAGGACGATTTATTTTAAAGCATGTAGGAGACCAACGTATTTTAAACTTGATCATCTTAAATGACTCCTCAGGACACGTATCTTCTTTTTACAATTAATATGTATCTTTGAGATTTAGAATAACTGTGTCTTGGTGAAAACTGCTTTGTATTCCCATGTTTCACCCATATTATGCGGGCTCAAGTTACAAGCTTATGCAAATATTTTTCATTCTGTCATTACTCTGCAAGGCTGAAGATTTACCCAGGCTTTGGAAACCCAGCTTAGCTGTTTGAGCGGGAGGAATGCCTCTGCTGTGGGTAACTGTGCCAATTCCAGGGCACAACATGGTTTTAAATACAGCAGTTTTTTCTAATTTCAGTTTATGCTCTTGGTCTTGATTGATGGAGTGTAGTTCTAAGTGCTGCTTTTTAGAAAGAAAGAAGGAAGGAAGGAAAGAAAGGAAGGAAGGAAGGAAAAGAAAGTCTATCCCAGCATTAGGGTGCTGCAAAAGGAGTCTGATGCCATTACTCTATCTAAGATGAATTTGTTAGAGCAAAATGGCCTTAAGTTAATTGGCATTTTTGCTAGTAAAATAAGCCAGTCTGGACAACTGGGGGAGATGGATATTGTTTCCACAGAAATCAGCTGTATTGTGCTTTAATTAAAAATAAGGCAGTTGAACAATTTTATTGGATGTTGGCACCTTTATTGTGTCTATCATAGAAGTGTTAAATAGGCACAAAATCTCTGCTTGCCTCCAGTGCAGGGGTGGAAATAGTACTGGTAATGTTGTAGATGTGACTGGTCAGTCAGAAGTTTCAAATGATTAGTATTTACATTGACAATATTTCAGGCATTTTAAAAATGAAGCAAAAATGTTAACTTTATATAGCTTGTCCAATATTAATAAATGAGGATGTATTCCATTGATTATGTTTTAATGTCTGCACTTCTAGGTGAGTCCACTGGGATTTTAACACCTCTGAAAGTGAGCAGTTGTACTGTCTTAAAGTAACTATTCTCTGCAAGGCAAAACTTGTAGACATGGACGTGACAAGTGTCATCATTATTGCAGTTATATGTTGTAACTGGGTACAGTACTCAGTCTTGCCTTTCTCTTTGCATTTGAAAAAATGTCTTGATTTCCATCAGTTCTGAATCTTGTGCTGTCATGAGGTCCTGGTGATCAGCAGTGGTCACAGTGCAAGTCTCTTCCACTCCCAGCTACATTTTACAGCTGCCCCATAGAACCACAGAATGTTAGGGGTTGGAAGGGACCTCAGAAGATCATCTAGTCCATCCCCCCCCTGCCAGAGCAGGATCACCCGGAGCAGATCACATGGGAATGCCTCCAGGTGGGTTTTGAATGTCTTCAGAGAAGGCGACTCCATAACCTCCCTGGGCAGCCTGTTCCACTGTTCTGTCACCCTCACTGTGAAAAAGTTTCTCCTTATGTTTACATGGAACCTCCTATGTTCCCGTTTGTACCCATTGCCCCTTTTCCTATCATTGGACATCACTGAGAAGAGCCTGGCTCCATCCTCCTGATTACATATTTATAATCATTAATGAGGTCACCCCTCAGTCTCCAAGCTAAACAGACCCAGCTCCCTCAGCCTTATCAAGCTTAATGGTACATTTTCCATCCATCACCCATTAGACTGCCTTTATTTTGCCCCTCTGTAGGGTGGTTGTGCTGGCCTGTGTCCCTTGCCACTTCCCTTCTCCTGTTGTCCCTCAGTTTGAAGAGGAAGGAAGGCTCTTTCAGGTACTTTGCACAGCTCATTCCATGTTAGCCATGTGAAAAATGTGAGCAACAAGTTGCTTTTCTTGAAAAGAAAGTCTATATGTATTGTTGGTATTTGGTGCAGTGTAAAGTCTGTGTTGAAACATGGTTGTAACATCACATATTTCTGGATTTTTTAAAAAAGAAGATAAATTCTCTGAAGTACAGGAGGCTGTCATTTTTTTCTCCTCTTCCTCTAGCCAAACTGTGCTATACAATAGTAAAAGAACTGATAAAACCTGAAATTTTGAATCTTCATATAATTCGGTTCAATTTTAATGCTACTTAAACACTAATCAGTCAATTTATCATGTTGTTAATGTCAAGGCTAGCACTTCTATAGAGGAGGCTCTTGTGCACTGTAACCTTGAAGATCCCTATCATCTTTTGTAAATTAGAATTCAGCGAACAGTTTTAAGAGCTAGTAAGCTGTTCGTGTTTCTACTAAACTTAATCTGTTTAAGGATTTTTTATTTATTTATTTTACTTGTATACAGGTCTTTTGTCTGTACTCTAACATCTGCAGCTTGGCAAATGATTCTGTGCCCATCGACTAAGAAATAGTATTATCCGTATAAGCTGTAGCCTTCTCAGTATGAGCTGTGAAGAGACACAGCAATGGATTTTAACTGGTGGTCAGTCTCTAGTTCAGCAGAAGCAGTGGCCCCTGGGGAGCTACAGCTTTGGCTAGAAGCACACACTGCTACAGAATCCTTCATGAGCCTAGTTTCGATACAAGGTAAAGAAACTAAATTTATTTAAGTTGGTCCGCTACGAATGCTCTCTTGGTCTGCTTGGTTATGCTGAAGTGTTTCATACTACCTCTGGAGATCCCTGTGCTTTTTAAACCCTTCTGTGCGGGACTGAGCTCACTGCAATTGTTGGGGAGTTTCTTTGGGTCCTGTTTCTTTTATTTTTTCATTTTTGTTGTGTATTATTTATTCCCAACTTTATTCAATACTGTTGGGCCCCAGTGTCTCTACAGTAATACTTTAGCATGAAAGTCTGAGATGACCATTTCCATAGATATGTGCTAAGCATGACTGGATGGGAAATTGCCTTTACAAAATAGTATAGTGCTTAAAATTAGATGCAGCCTTAATATCACATTCAGTCAATACCTGGGTGGTGGAATTCAAATCAATAATTTATTTTTTTTTCCTGAATTAGGCAGTATATGTGGTTGAACTTGTTTTCCCTCAAAGTACTATGTTTCAATGAATATTGAGAGAGATACACAGAATTGTTAATTATTCTTCTTGAGTGCAGAGTAAATAATTTTCTGATCTATCAAAAAAGAAGTGGTACAGCTGAAAAAATGGGCTTTATGCACCATTGTGTAGCATCCATGAAGCACCCACTGCAGAGAAGTTAGCGTGCGCACAAGGACAGCGTGTCAAACAGGCTCTGCTGGTGTTCTCCTTGGACAGTGTGGAGTTGTCTAAAGTGCTTTAGATGCTTTGTATTTTAAGGTTCAGCACATGCCACCTGAGTCCTGTGCTGCTGAAACACTAAGCATGAGGTGGCCTGAGTTTCACGTGTGAACAGCACCAAAGTTGGCAATCAGGCCGTTTGTATTTAGCTATATGTTCCTAATTATATGGATAATCATTTGAACATTGCTTAAAGTTTTACTTTGGGAATTTGGCTCTTACAAGCTCCATTTTATAATTAGTTTATCTGCATTCTCTTTATTACTTATTAATAAATCATGGTTGAGCAGTTTCAGACGACTACTTTGATCGCAGCGTCTGGTGGTTCAGAAGCAGTTTCAGTCCCTGTTGGCGTTTGGAACGCAGCACTGTGGCAAAGTAAACAGGCACGTGGCGCTACAGTAAGAGGAATTAGCAATTCATGTATCGTAACAGCCTAATGAATGACTTGCTCCTGTTCATATGTGGTTGTTCATTAAGTGAGCGAGGTGAGGTCATTAGTTGGTGAATCCCTAGTGGCATGACCTCATGGTGGAACTCTGCAGTGGATATCAGTGCTTTATGGCATCTGTTACCATTGATTTTTGCTTCATTTAATTATTTATTTTCAAAACTTCAGGAAGGATGTTTCAACCAAGGAAGGAGGAAACGATCACTTTCCTTATAGGAAACTGCAATTTGGGAAACATTCTTCTAACAAGGGCAAGGGGGAAAATAAGCAACAAATAAAGAGAATTCTGTGAGAATCAAAGAACTTAATGAGAAACGTTGATTGCTGAATCATTTGACATAGACTGTGACTTGCTCCAGGTAGGTATGTATTGCAGCACTGAAACTTCAGCCTCTTCCTTTAGACCCATCTTCTTCCCGTAAGGTTAGCTGACCTCAGGTGCTTCTCATCACCTGCAATATGTAGAATTGATACCTTCTCCGAAGAAAACTTGCTGCAGTGGGAATAGGATGCCTTATAGTGCTCAAAGTCCCTTTGCTATCCCTTTTGGTCCCACAAAGGTGCCAGGTACATGATTGAAACATCCCTACCTTTTTCTATAGACGGAAGGACTCATCTCATCGCTACACATTCTACAAATAATAGAAGTAGAAATTAATACTATTCTTTTTGTTAGATTCAAATACATCCATTTCTAGTGAAAGAATTCACTTCAGTCAAAAGGTTTCTGTAGCTTGAAATATTTAAAGCCTCTAAATCCTTTAGGGATCAGGTTCGTTTACCTGAATATACCCCATACTTAATAAGAATTGCTTAATAACACTTCTTGCACTTGAGGCAAGAGGAACATGTAGGACTCTTTCAGCTATATCAGTGAACTTCTGTCTGACCTTTGCTGTAATCTTTCTTTGCTATGGCTTCATTGTATATGGAACAGTGAAAAATAGCAAGTGCTGCATCTCATTCACAGAAGCACTTTGAAGTTCAATTCCCCATTATAAAACATTTTTAGATCCCTGAAGGGAAGACAGTAGAACTGCAAGATGCTAGTCACTTACATATTGCATATATGAAGGAAAGATATATGTACATTGTATTGCACTTCATCCAATGGGCTGAGTCTAAATATAACAGCTGAAGAAACAGGTGTTAGCTCATTATGATTCAATGATATAAAACCAGGTTGGAAGTAGGTGTTTTTCTGAAAGAGTTGGAAATAAAAATATATGTGAAAGAGATGATGATTAAGGAAAAGACCTGAAACAAGTGCAGGATGGTTTGCATGTGGACACAAAGGACATGCCTTTCTTCCAACGTGTTGTACGTTAAACCTGCTTTCTGCAAACAAGCGTACAAAAGTGTACCTACATCCAGGTGCCAGAAACCCTATGTATAAATCTTCTCAACACGCGGGGGCTATTTCACATTTTCAGTGTGGCACTTAAGGTTTAGCAAGGGATTAGGGCATGAAGCACTCCTGAAGTCTTCCCCTCCCTTATTCTGTGTCTGTGCTGTCTGATTTTTGTGCAGATTGGGTAATCTGCAAGCCAAGAGAATGATCTGTAAAGTCATGCCTCCCTTACGGTTATTGCAAGGCACTGTCATCTAACTTCTGCACTCCAATGTAGACAATTGTGCTTACCATCCATCTTGGCTTCTGCATCCCTGTTAGCCCATCATAGCTATAACTGGAAGGGGAGGAAAAACTTGAAAGTTCAATGAAGTTTATGCAAGTTCTGTACATTAGTGGCTTGGTAGAAGAAACAGACCAAACCCAGCCCCTCCATTGAAGAAAGGCAGGGAGAGTTGAGCAGCTGTTCATTCTGTCTGTGCAGGTGGAGCAGAAACCAAGGGACTGGGCTCACCTGTAATGACATGTGTGTCTGTGACTATAGGTGATGGTCCCAGTTAGAGGACTTGGGAAAGACAAGATGAAAAGGTAAGGACACATTTAGCACAGATCCACATGCAAACATGGATCATACAAACTGGACTGCCCATGACATTCACATTTCAAATGACTGAACAGCACATCTTGCGCAAGGAGAAGGTTTTTGCAATACCTGTAGCTGAGCAGGAAGAAAAATAGTTCAGCCTTGCTTCAATCTCCCTGCCTCATTGCTGCCTGTGTTTTAATGGCTTTGAGCACCTTCATATGTTAATGCTAAAGTGAGCAATGGAACAGTATGCACAACTTAAATTTAAATCACTTAAATGATTAATGTTTAATTTGTTCTTGCAATTAACTCATTCCCAGTGGCAGTAGCAATGGTTCTGAGATAAGGCATGTTTGTGTCATTGAACTGATGGTGTTCGTTGCCATAAAATGCAGTAAGAGCTGATGTGTTCTTAAGTTTAAAAAAAGAAAAAGAAAAAAAAAAAAAAAGATTAGCTTGACTCTGCATACTGAGAAAGTTCAGAATAATTGCAGTATTGCTTCCTAAACAGGAACTGGTTCACAGAATTTCTGTTAGATATTGAATCAATTTATGTATTATTGGGGAAGAAAATAAAATAAGTACTAACAAACATGTGTTAACATCAAAATAATGATTTTATTTATTTATTTAAATAACAGTTGATTCAGGTTTCTTTTTCCTCAGTCTGATTTCACTGGGACTACTTAAGGAATTAAATTACCTGGTGGTAGAAACTTTGCCTTTGGAGACAAGCGTGAATGTGAGTCCCCTGGTAGAGCTAAGACACTGTAATTTGCTACAAACCAGGCCTTGCTGCCCTGACATATAGCAAGAGGAACCTTTTTCTGTACTGATTTAATAATTCCTTCACTTTAAGGAGAGGGACTGTTGTTTTTTTGTCTGGTTGCTTTTTTTTTACCCTCTTTATACCAAATTCTAAATCTGTTCTTTCCAGTCTGTATCAGGGAAATCTTACCAGTGCCAGCAGCCATTAGCTGTATGAGTGACAAGCTGAGTTAACCCAGAGGTATGGATGTGATACCCTCATCCTTCGCTCTGAATGTTGGAGCAAAGGGAAACTGTGTTTTTCTTTTTCTTCACTTAATTGTCAATCAACTTCTACCAAACCTTAACATTTCTGCAAAAGGCTTTAAGGCCCTTTCCATTTAATTTTTGTGTTGTACTTTGGCATGTGTTCTTCACGTTGTAGATAAGCATGAACCTTTTCCAGGCTATCTGCACATCCCTTTATAGCCCAGACACATAAAACTTTGATACATTTCCTGTTACATGCCTGCAGCAGAGAGGATGTTCATAGCCACAGAAGCAAAAGAACCACATTATTGAAGGATCATCTACTTTCTTAGAAAGTAGAGAGACGAAATGTGCCTGGACCATTTAAGTGTCCTGGGACTTCAAGCACCAGATAGATAGATAGATTATTATGTCTGATAATTTCAGCTGGTACAGGGAAGTGCAGGGGAGTTCTCTGCTTTTTTCATATTTGTAAGTGAAATTAAAAAGCAGATGTGCAGTAATAATGATGAAAATAATTTATTCAACATGCAGTTTGGCCATATGTAGATGGCAAAAAAATTGTAACTAATAAGCATAATATTCTTGCTCACGAATTTGTAGGTGTCTTCAGCAGATTAGTATTGTCTGTTCTCATGCAGGAACAGGCTGACAGGTTCATAGCAACATTTGTAGGGACTTAAAATGCAGAACATGCCAGAAGAAAACATGTCCCACTGATTTGTGGTGCCCATGGGAGCTATTTTCTTCAGTGGGTCATTTTATTGTGTAATAATTGGATGCTATCATTGATTTGAGCTGCAAGCCACCTGGTATCTTACTTAAGGACCATGCTTACTGCCTTAGATGACACAATCTTTCCCACTTGGGCTGACTCCTGAAAGCCAGCTGGTTAGCTTATAGGAGAGAGCACTGCTTATAGAAGATGCTATGAAGTTTTGTGTTCTCCTAAGAAAATTGTCTTTATATAAAAAATGTTAATTGTATGGCTTTAATCATTCTTGGAATGTTTTTCCCCTACACAGAAATAATACTCTTTCTCTAATATAATATTAAAATAAAATCTGTCCTCATCTAGAAGCTTCATGAGAAATTATATGGTTTACCTTGGTTGAACAGTTTCTCCACTGGCATCAGACCTCTTTAGTTTCTACTCTTCTGGAAAAGTGTAGAAATAAAGATTTTTAAGACATACTGAAAGCAGTGGACTTTGTCATGGTCTCAAATGGACATTGCCTAACTTGGTCTGTAGTCCAATAAATGACTTGCTCTTTGAAATTATGATGATAGATGTGGAAAGTGATTAGTCAACTAATTAACAAGCCGTCATACTTATTAATTACAGAAAGACTTAGTAAGTCACCAAAAGGTTGGCTTCATGCTGCTTATGAAAAACAGCATGACGCATTAAAAAAAAAAAAAAAAAAATTAATTGATGAAGAGTAGGATTAATGTATGTGGGCTGAAGCAGAGGATAGCCATGGACCTCTCTCACAGCTGAGCAGATAGCTGTAGTGGCAATCAAGTCTCCAGATTTATGTGGATCTAAACAATTTCAGATATGATCAAATGAAACCTTAATAATAAAAAGGAATTCAACTGTGAAATGAACTTCCAAAATGAGCTAAGATGCAGTTTCCCTGCCTTCAATCCAGGCTGCAGTAACCACTGCTTTCTCTTTGTGTTATAAATCCTTATTTATGGATTAAAAAGATAGAGGCAAGAGTAGATGACCCAGGTGTGTACAGGGATTAGAGGATTTTCTCTTTTTTTTTTTTTTTTTTTTTTTTTTTAAATTTCCCCTCTTGCAATAATTTCAGGAAATGTGAAGAAATAATCCTTAAAAGGCAATAAAGAGAAATTGTTTTTTACTAGTATTCCCTTTTAATGTGCATATGGTATGAAGCAGCGTTTGATCACTGAAATAGAATCCCCTGTGAGTAAAACTAGAAGGAATTACTGTTTTTGTCGTGTATAGCACAAACCAAAAGCTCTGTCACTTAGTGTGTGCTACAAAGTGAAAGAAAGATAATTATAAAATTGTGCAGGCATTTTGCTGAGCAGAGACATAGCCCAACATTACCCAGTCTTACCCTTAAAGTGACTCCTTCCTGTGGCTCCGGCAGGCTCTCAAGGTCAGCCGCATTCATTTGATGTTAATGGGCTTTGGAAAGCGATGCAATCAATATTAGCTCACGTGCTTATCTCCTGCCAAGGAGTTCCCCATGCAATTTCCATTCCATTTTACTTTCCTTGAGCTAGTTTAATGCAAAAACAATACATCTTGTGAAAAAACAGATGCATAAAGAAACGATCACTGACTGATTTTGTAGAGGTTATCTGTTGTATTATTTGCTGTTCTGATAGTGATCATCCGCTCACTGATACACACGGCACCACTGTATACAAAGAACAAAAACGGGTGGCTGATGCTGCCAGACTAATTTATATTGGCAGTGTTAATTTTTCAGATTACCTGCAAACTGCTGAAGATAGTCTTAATTAAAAATACATGTTTAATGACCTCAAATATTCAATGCCAAGCTCATTCTCTTGGCCTGATGCTCTTCCAAGAGACCAAGCTATTTAAAACCTCCCAGGGTTTGTTTTTCTTACATGGTTCCTTAGAAGGGCTCTTTAGGACAGTCAGGCATGAATATTTTGCAATGACACTGAACATCCAGAGTCTGGGTAATAAAATACCTGAGACAGTGGCCAACTCAGAGTATGGTTTTCTGTGTAGATATATCCTGGTGCAGATATATTCTGGTGTAGTCAGGAGATCCCATTCCTGCTGTGTGGTTTTGGGGTTTTGTATCTGTACAGAAGTTTCTAACTCTTTGCGTCTCTCTTCAAAGGGAAGGATGAGGTGACATGAGCAGTGGGTGCTCACCCCTCTCTGCCCACCCCTGCATCCTGTGCTCAGGGCACGTGTGAGTGTTCTTGTTTGGGATGCTCATCAGAGTGACTTGAGGCTAGAGAGCTTCTTACTAATCTAGATCCTTGTGCAGGTATTTTAGAGGATATTACATTCCTATGTGCTGGGGACAGATTTTGGCTTTATCAGATAAAATCAAACCAAGTACATGATTTCATCGTCTGTCAGTTTTACACAACATTGCTCATTTCCAGCAAGCCGTTTCCTCTGGAAAACTGCTTCTTGGCTGAATTGGCTTTATCTGTGTGAGCTGAAAGCTCTGACTGCTGTAGAGGTTAGAGGATAATGTCCTCTTGAAGGGTTCACTGGTATGTTTATGTGAATATACTACTGTAAAAGCTTCTTTATGGCTCTTCATAATTTGTGTCTTAAAGATGTTCGACTCAAGGATGCAACACATGCTAACACTGAGCATGGACATTTGGTCGCCGCTCTGAGGGAAGCGTGCCATCTGCTGAAACAAAACCAATTCCTCCAGGTTTTCTTGATGGTCTCTCATGCACATAGTAGTTGAGTCCAACTCTGCTTAGTACAGCAGATCTAATGGGATCTGCAAGTCATAGCCTGTAGCAATCTTCCTAACCCATGTAATTAAAAACTAAACATTTGTGTTGTCTGTATTTTCTAGTCACAACTGAGGTGTCACATTTTCCCTTTCCCTGGTCTGTTATTTCTGGCAGTTGATAAGGACCTGCTAGCCAGCCGGATTAAATAATCAAAAGTGCTGCTTCCCTGTCCATAGCTTGTTCTCATTCCTTTATCCAGCATTTTCCAAAACTTAACAAAGCAGTAAAACCAGTAATTAGTGCTCTAATTGGTTATAAATAATAATATAACAGACTTACTGTCAAAATAACAAGCACAACGCAGTCTGCTTTTTGAGGATCTTTTAAATTCCCAGGCAAAGCCATTCAAAGTAGTAAATTATACTACAGTAATTTGCTTCAAAAAAATTTATCCTGTATTTTATCCTGACAGCTGTGACAAGCTGCACTCCTAAGTATGTATCTGTTTCAGGTCTCATTGCTCATCTCTCTTCTCCTGATCCCTGGTGCCGATTAAAGGATTGTGTCTACTGCTCATTTCTTGTTTTTACTATTTTCTCTCTACCAAATTTATAAGCTCTTTGCTGTTGGTTTGGTTTTTTCTTTTTCTTTTTTTTTTTCTCTTGTGTTTACAGTATGGCAAAAATCTTACCAGGCCCACTGTAGTGTTACTGGTCTGGTTTCTTTGTCTCTTAAAGCTGGTAAATTATTAATGAAGCACTAAAGGGGAGCAGGGTGGTCAGGCTGAGTCGTTGGTAGGAGAAGATGGGCAGGGGGAAGCTGGGGGAGCCCCAGGCAGCTGAGGAGGGGTACAGATGGTTGGAATGCACAGATCAGTGACCGCCAGGTTTCCCCATGTTGAATTTCTTTCTGCCTGAGGGCAGGACAAAAGAGTAGTTTCTAACAGCAACGATAGAAAGAAAACAGATGGATGGAGTATGTGAGAAGAGCTTGTGGCAGTGAGAATTTGCACTTTATAGATATCGATAGTTTAGCATTCTTTTAATTCTTACTCGAGCCCCTGAAAATTGATTAAAATGTTATCTGGAGCCTCCCCTCACAAAATGAATAGAAAAGCAGTAGGGGGAAATACATCCAATGTTTAATCCTTGCATGCTAGTTTGGATGCTGTGTAGCACTAATGCCTTTTATTGACATACAGCATTCTCTGTGATTCATGAGTAATAATGAGGTAATCTAGAGACAGGTCTCCTTCCACCCACCCAAAAGTGATAAATACAACCTTGGGCAGAATCCTCAGCTTGCTCATTTGCCCTAAAATTCTTGAGACATCTCTCATGTATATGAGACACAGCTGCAATAAACAGCAATATTTGTTGTGCATATTATTCTTTTCTTTTCATTTTAGAGAAAGGGTGACAGTGCTTACTGAATTATTTAATGCCATAGGGAACTTACACATTTATAGACCTCCTTGATAAGCTGGTAACATTTGATAATGTGTTTGAAGGGTGGTTTTATTTTAAAAGTATTCTAGTTTATCATGCCTAGGAAAGGGAACGGAGGCTTTTCATCCCCTTATCCTCTTGTAGGTGTTAGCCCAGAATCTTTAGTCATTTTGGTCATTACTTGGGAAGGGGAATAAAAAAAGTCAGCAGTAAGTCCTAGCTAAAAGGCATAATATAAGGTTAGAGCTGCTTCTTTCACCAAAATATGCTGATTCAGGAGGAAATCTGGCCAGGAAAGTTGACTCAGCTCTTCCTTCTTCCAAGGCAACATACCCCAGAGGGTATCCCACCACAATAGGATTTTATTCTCAGTACTGAAACGAAGACTTTTTTGTTTGCTCGACATAATTATTGTGACTGTCTTGGCATGCTTCCCAAGGCTTCTCAGAGCCTGAGTCAAAACGTTCTGACTTGTCTGCTGAAGCATGTGCTATCACTTTCTCCCCCAGTAGTGGCTGAGTTTCAGGTATTTGCAGATACTTTTGGCACCTTTTGCTTATTTTTTTTTTTTAGTGGAAGTTTATTTCTTTGGGGAATTAGTGTGAAGATACTTACTTGAGCATTTTCACAAAACTTTTTTGTCAAACTAAATATGTGATGATTGCATTTGAAATTACACAAGAAAAGTTAACCAAAGAGGAGAGTACTTGCTGCATGGTACTGATTCTGGGAGAAAAAGATCTCAAAGGGAAATTTTGTTCCAGAGGATTTGTAAAATATCTTTGTGTTTTCTATAGCATGCTTTTTCTCACTGACAATGTTCTCAGGCTGTTCAGTGCTGTTCATACGCATAAATGAGCAGTAAGTGTCTGAGGGAAGGTACCCAAGAGATAATTTGAACGAGCTGGGTGAAGCTGCCCTGTTCACGTGTTTGCCTTCCTCATTTCGTAGCATACAAGGCACTACTGAAATATGTCAATACCTCCTTAGATGGACTCCCCAGTGGTGGTTATGAGGAGAGTCTTACACCCTTTGAGTACTGATTCTCTTTGCTCTCACCACATACACATCCTATGCATATTTAACTGAGATTGTATTTCCTTATCAAATATGTTTGTTACCTAATAAAAAGGCTTGAATTGTGATAGCACTCGTCAAAGATGATCCTTTCTTGCTAAAGGTTATGGAGCAGGGACGTGTGTATATATTCCATCCTCTCCCAGCTCCGGCATTCCTGCTGAAAAGGATACTTGGTGAATGTATTTATAAATAATACTTGGATGTATAATTTGTCTGTCTGTCAGAACTAAATCATATGGTTGACTCTTGCTTGGTTTGATTCACAAGCCCTTTGAAGCGGGTCTAAGAGAAAGAGTTTATCTTGTAAATTGGTTAGAATATAGCTCCAGGTGTATATTGAGTTACAGAAGAAGACTGGAAATTGGCATCTTTTTTTTCCAGTGCCTCTAGAGGTGTGTGTACACTGAACTGTTTGGTGAGGGCACTTTCTGCCTGACTCACCGCAGATGGTCCTCAGTGGGGTTTTGTCGCTGTTTAGAAGGGCAGAACCTGCCCTCTGCTGGATTGTGCAGGTATTAAGAAACTGATAATTTACTGAGCTTCATAAGACTAATAAATTGCATATTTAGATTTAATCCAGTTTTTCTAGTCTATCTCAAAGCTACTAAGTTGTTCTTTTGCGTTTCTGCTTGCTGTCTCTTTAAAAATGCATTAAATTAGCTGACTGAAAATGAGTAGGCAAAAAACCCCAGTACCATGGTGCCTCAAAAGTGGCTTCACACAGTTATAAATTAAAGATTAAATATGGATATTTGAGTTTTAATCAGAATGTGTTGATGGCAACTTGAGGAAGCAGTCAGTTGTGGGTGTTTAATGTGGTTTTGGATTTGAAGGTGTTGTACAATGCTGGACTGAAGAGTCTCTTTAAAATTTAGACAGGCCAAAGTCAACCCAAAGGTGTGAGTATGCAGAGCCTCACATCCAAATGAAGTATTAGGAGCACAGAGCCAGCTGGAGATAGATCAGGGCTGGTCATTGTCCCATCCTGAGGCATTGTCTGGTCAGTTGTTTGCATGAGCAGACTTGTATTTATTACATGAAAAGTTGGGTTAGACTCACTGCTGAGAGCAATAGAGGCTATTGAAACCTGAAAAGAGGTTAAAAGGGAATGACTGGTTGAAGGCTTGAATAGCAAATATTTGCTGTGGGAAGGAGGTTTTCCCTGCAGGAAGGAAGCTGTGCTAGATGGCTCTCCTGTCTCTTTGAGGTGCTCCTTTCCAGAGGTAGCTGAATCATATTTCTCACTTGACTTCTAACTAGAAATCACCTTTTAAAGTCAAAACCAAGAAATAGAGCTTAGTAGCTAAATCCAGCCTGGTTTGATACTTAAGGATCTGTACTAAACTCTGGCTTCTTTACACAGCCTTTACAATGACTTGAAATCCCAGTGATGCTAGATGCTAAAAGTTTTCTGGTATTTTGTTTGGTTTGTTATTGGATTTTTTTGCTCCTATATTAATAGAGTTTAAAGAAACCCAAGCAAACAATACAAAACAACCAGCTGATGTCTGTGGCTAGTCATCTGATTTACAGTATTAGGTATTAAGACTCAGTTCTACATAGAAAATGGGAAGAATTAGGGGCATTCCTGAATGCTTTGTAGTTTTTTCCACTCCCCAGACAGCGTTGTTTGTATTTAGTTTTAGCTTGGTTGATTTTGGAAGAGGTATTTTAACCAAGTCATTAAATCTGAGTCTCTTTGCAACACCATTATAGTGACTTTAAACTGGTGTGCACTGTTTATATGTGCCCGCCCCTGCCTACGTAGGGTTAGATGCCTCAATTTTTGCAGTGGTCCATGCAGATAGCAATACCTCTTTAGGATGAATGCTCATCTCTGCAAGACTGAGAGAGCCTTTGCTAATAAAACACAAATGTTTCTGGTACCTAGCTGTGGGGAGGGATAATAATGAGGCAGTCGTTTCCTCCACTTGCTTCTGTGCTATTCCCAGGGCAGAAGTTAATGACTAGCAAACAGCATCACAGGGGAAACGGAATGTAGAAGTCCTGGCTATGTGCATCTGTTGGGAATCCCATATAAAGCTATTCTGTTAAGTTAATTTGATAAATACTTTAGGAAGTTACAACTGGGAAATTACAGTATGCTTAATGCCTCTGTGCAACACATAACGAGCTGGGTTCCACTCTTCATCTGCCCTTCGCAGCTACAGGAACAAAAGCACACCCTCAGCCAGGTTTTCCTCTCCTTTTACTGAAGTGGCTCAGAACTGGGATGGCAGGGCCTGATGCTTCTATGGCTTGGGCTGATACAGATTACTTGTTCAAGTCCTGATTTGCATGCTTTAGCAGTAGTGTGTTAAACTAAGTTAAAGGAGTGGTAGTGGTTGTCTTAATGTATGCAATATATAAAGCAATACATGAGAAGCCTTGTACCAACCAGCTGCACAATTTTAAAACAATTTTTCTTTAAAAACACATGAATGTGGCCAACTAATTGGTTTACAGCAACAGCACCAAAATGAGAGGTGTGTCTTTCTCAGTCCCTGCTTAACAGTGTCATTCCAAGTTTTTGATCCAAGTGTCTGACTCCACTGGCATTTAAACCTGTGGATTTAATGAATATTTTCCTCAAGATTAGACCACTAAGCCATTCCTGCTGGCTATTTAAACAATTTTATTCTGAGGAGGACATGGGAGTACAAATATTATTGTTAGCTGTACTTGGAGGTAGGAACTGTGTATTTCTATTGCTGGTGAGTTTGTTTTATTAGCCACTTAATTTTCAAAGGGATAGCAATGTGTTGGTTAGGAATGCCTTACAGTTGCTGTAAACTCAGATTTAGGTTATTCTTTTTCCATTGAATCATTTTTGATCAACAAAAGTTTTCTTTCCCCTGTGGCTATCATGTTCTTCCCCAGGTGCCAGGGAAATTCTAAGGAGCTCAGGAGCTCCACAGGCAGGAGAAGTCTGGGAAGCTTCCAGAGTTGTCTTGATGGGTGAAGATCTGCTTTTAATATCACCACAGGTTGAATTTGCATGGTGGTGTGATATGGAGAAGTAACAGACAAACTGTTGCATTCATTTCACTTATCACAAGTAGGAAGGATATAATCTCATGCTGTAGCTAAATGGCTGAACTCATAGTGTTCTTCTTTGCCTTATGTGCTATATGCTTTCAGAGGTAAAGGAAAAGAAAAAGCTCTGAACCTTGAGAAAGGTCATCTTGAATTCCTTCAAACATGTTGTTTGTTTTTTGGGGTTTTTTTTCTTCCTATAGCAGCTAGTCCTTTTTAATATCCAAAACACTGGCCACTTGTATGCATTTGGTTTCATACTCATGGTAATATTTTCCAAAAAAAATAATATCCTGAGCAGAGAAAATAGACTGCATTAAGCATACAGATAATAATTTAGGGACATTTTTCACTATGAGGCAACATATTCCTAAAATACCTTTGTGGCATGCTCCCTTTTGTTTTAAATAATTCTTGATAGTTCAGTCATTGGGGTCCTGCTGTTTGCCTGTTGCTGCAGGGTACGATTTGTAATTTGCTGACAACAGGGGGCAGAGCGAGTTTATGTTTTAAAGGAAGAGAAATCAGTCAGAGGAGTCAATGAGTATTTTTTATGTTTTTCCAAATGTAAGCCTCATCTTATTGAAAGAGATAATAGCCAGTACTTCACTGTTTAAATTTGCTGTGCAGAACTTGGACATCTAAGCATTTCAAGGGCTTGATTTCTGTGTTAGATCTTCTTTTATAAAGCAGCTAAGGCAGTTAATCCATAAGTTTGTATTTATTTAGGTTGATTCAAAATCTTTTTTATTAACTGTTTATTTAATTTTAGCCACCCAATATGGCTCTGGCAAGCTCTCAGCATACTTCTGGCTGCCTTGACTGTCTAAAGAGACTTTTGGCAGGGTCCTAGGTCTGGGATTTGCACGCTTTTTCCATCCTAACAAGCATGCTTGAGGCGCCTAACCATACTTAGAAAATAAAAAAGGAACAAACTTCACTTAACCATGAAAGGAGTAGGAAGAGAATCTGTTGCTGCCATTACTACCTCCACATGCCTTGATCTAATTTGGACTTTGATGCTAAAGAAGTGGCAACCTGGTTTCTATTGCATTTAAAGAAAGACACAAAACCATCCTAAACTGTCTATGTAATTATTGCTTTATTTTACTTAAAGGGCTAAGGCATAAATTTGAGGGTATAGTTGTAATGGTTTTCAAATATTCATAGTTATCTGACAAGGTAATACACTGTTTCTGGAACAGACTGCAATCCTAACTTGATATTTTGAAGACTTTTTCTAAAAATGTTC
Organism: Megaceryle maxima; assembly: GCA_024605025.1. Lineage (NCBI taxonomy): Eukaryota > Metazoa > Chordata > Aves > Coraciiformes > Cerylidae > Megaceryle > Megaceryle maxima. The sequence goes on from JANHGN010017092.1 coordinate 39,095, forward strand.
ATTGTTTACTGTGGACTCAGTGCTACTGAGCTGAGTTTCATATTAATCAGTATATAAACAATCACCTATGGAAAATGCAGGTCCCATCAGAGCTGTGAGTAACAGCTCATAGATACCTCAGTCCTTCACACTACGTAGTCTTGAGTTTTTTCTCTTAATGTTGGACTTGGGTTTCCCAGTACATCTGATGCATAGTCAGCAATGGACATATTTCTTTTTAGCTAACCCCAACTGAATTATTAGGGGCATTGTTTAGCCAATGCCTAAGGGCAGTCTTCATTTAGAATAAGACATTGGAAATTCCATGTACGATCTTTATATGGAAATGTTTATACAATATCAACTTCTGCTTAGTAAAGCAACTCTTTTTCATCTGGACAGTCTCTCCATACAGTGCATCACGCCAGACAATAGATGAAGTGTCTTAATGGTGGTAAGCTGTGTGCGTATGTATATACACATTAAAAATATATATTTATATCTATTCAACCACATGTGAAATGTCCTTTCATTTCCTGCCTTTTAAGGGGAGATTGTATCTCACAGCTACTACCTACCCCCTGCAGGATATTTAGCTCTGACAGTTGAATGCCTCACAGCTCATTTTTTGAAATGAGAGGGAGACAGCTTACCTACATGTTACGCATGGACCAATCTATCCATTAGAAGTTGTAATTAAAATTCTGCTATGTGTTGCAAAAAATGTAGGGAAGTCACTTTGAAACGGTGATGGTGTGTGTAGCAGCTGTTTAAAATGCTGCTACTAATAAACTCCTGAAGACAGTATCCATCTAATGCCTAACCTTTTGCATGGTCCCTGGGTAGCAGCAGGATGCAGTGTTTCCCAAAATAAGTTTTACTGTTTCAAATGACTGCAACTAAAAATTGCAAATGTGTTTGTTGTTTGAATTTGCAGACACACTCAAAAAAATCTGTTCTAAAACTATTTGTTGTACATTTGCTTTTAGTGATGAAAGGAAAGCGAAGGCAGCCCAAGAGATGCTTTTTCTGAAGTATTTATAATTGTGATGTAAGTAAATTAGCCTAGATTATATGCCAGTGTTTTCTTCTCACTTCCAAGCAGAAAGGGGAGCAGCCTATCCACCATACCTACTGCATGCACTGTCCAAACATGGATTCTCTTTATTTGACTATCCACTGTCCAGCTCCCCATTTCCCATAACATTTCTGTTATTTCATTACATTTATGTTATGAAATGTTATGTTATTTCATAACATTTCCCATAACAAATCTGCATTTGCACCAGTGCACCCATGTACCTGGGTACTTCAGGTGCCACGTGAACCTTTGTTAAACTAGTGCAGTCTACACTGACTTGAGCAGTCAGACCAGCTCCTGCAGCTGGTTTGGTGTGGCTGGTAAATGAGTAGAACCTCTCTGAGCTATGTTTGAAGTTTGGGTTTGTGTTGTCTTGTGAAGCTGCAGCTGGATTTGAATAATAGAGCCTTGAGAACAAGCAAACAAGATGGCACTGTTGTGTTGTGGTGTTCAAATGGCTATTGGGCCCATCATCCCCCCAGAGAGAAAGGAGCAGGTGCCTTGCAGCAACACACACACAAGGATTGTTGCTCTGAGTAACTGTGGAAAATGGATCTCACCGTCATGAAACGTTTCCTGAAATTCAGTCTGAGCTTTCTTCTTCTTGATTTTCCTCCTGCATATACTCCTTTAAGTTCAACAATTTTTACCTTCGTCATGACTTGGATGACATTTTATTAGTTGTTTCCTTGGTCCTTCTGTAGTGGTGTGTTGGAAGCTGTGGCTATATGCACCTAGGATTTTGTCAGAAAATCAGTTAAGTTTAGGAGGAACTTGGTGGCATTGACCTCACTCTCTGGGCTAACTGGAGAGGCTGAAGGGGGGTGGGGGAAGATTTGCAGAGCTTCGGTGAGTACCTTCTGATAAGTTGGCATATTCTGCCTTGAAAGGAGTAACTGACTTCATCCAGGATGGAGAACCAGCAAAGGCCAGTTTTACGTCTTACCAGAGCATGGGGTGTATATTGTATAATACAAAATGTCTCATTCATAGTGCTGAGCCTTTCTAAAAATATTTTACTTCAGACAGTGCTTAGTGATGCAGATATAAGTGAAACTCGTAGAATCTGCTTTCACAAAATTTCTAACCAAATACTCAGTGATGGATTCTGAATTTAATATGTAGGTCTATGAAATAATAGAAGAAAGCAAACCTTACAGTATTGCCTATTCACTTGTGTGTGTCTGCTTAGAAGTCTTTCACAGTCAGTAGGTGGTATATTTTATGCTCTTAATTTTCTCTTGCAATACAAAGGCACTTTGCCATTCCTCTCCTACAGCAATAACAGGATCTTGCTGTTGCTCTTGGAAGGTACTGAATTAATCATTTTTATTTTTACCTCTAAAAAATCAATATCCAAATAACAAGAGGCAAAAATAATCTGATTGCTTGCCTAATATAGGCATGGATATTATTTATTCATCAAAATCGGTGACTTAATTTCAGATAAAGTAAGCACCTGTTTCTCTGTCCTTGTTCTGCTGGGCTTTTTTTTTCCCCCCTTCCTGTATTCATTCTTCTCCCCTTCACAGAGGGCCTGAATGCCAACAAAAATAGTCTAGAAGGGGATGAATGTTCTTCTCCATAACCTATCAGATCTACAAATGGGTGTTCTTTGAAATGCATATGACTCCCTAATGAAGCTTTCAGGCTGTAATAGAGACCAGAGCACATCCATGGGTTTTACTGTGCATCTCAAAGGCAGGCATACCTGTAGTTTATTTTGACCTACTGGTTCTGGAGGTGAAGTGAATGGGAGAGCTATGTAAGGCAAAGTCTTAGCAACAGGCTTTCTGTCAAGGGGAGTTTGCTTGCTGTGGAGCTGGAGCAGTCATCAGTGTAAACTGCAGTGGGTGACCGCAGCGGAGGAAATAACGCGTCGCCTCTGCCAGGTCTCCTGCCACAGTGGAAGAAATGTTCCCCCCTTCAGTGCCTTGCTCCATGTTCTATCTTTTTAACAGCTTCATTTCCTTTCTTCTCAACATATCTATCAACAGAATGCTTTCCATCATTTCAGGCTATATTTATCCTCTTATCATAGCTATTTCCTTGGGTAAATAGTTTCCTGGCGTTGCTGCTGGAGTACACTGGTGGGAGCTGGAACGCGCATCATGGTACAGTAGGTACAGGCTGTGTGGGAGGTGAGAGGCAGAACTACAGCAATCCTCTTCTTTTTCACCCTGCTTCAAATAAAACAGCTCCCAACGTCAGCAAGATGGTGACTTGAAGGAAATAAAAAATAAAATAGGAAAAAAAAACAACAAACCCACAACCCAAAAAACCCCAAACAAAGAAAACCAACCTAAAGTCAGAAAACCTGTATCTTAGGGATGCAAAAATAGTCAAGGAGTCAAAAGACAGAACCAATTATTCCAGTTTGCCTACCTGTGCAATCAACTGTGTGCTCATCGCTGGTTTTTAGATATATATATACACACACACAGAGATATATACACATCTTGAGGGGTGTCGTGTGTGTGTAATTTTTTGTCTGTTTTATTACACAGATTTACTGAATTTATAATCCCTCAAAATTTAAGAGGGGTGTGGAGGAAGGGGTTGCATAGATGTCTCCGCACATCACTGGAATGAGCAGTTCTCTACATATAGAGAGCTTTTTGAGAAAATTACATTGTTTTCCCTAGATCTTATACAAACTCAACTTATTAAATAGTAGAAGAGCAGGTACTGATTTAAAGGAATGCATATCATATATCAAATTACTATGTAAAAGAAGGAAAAATATGTAAGCACTTGTTTTAATTTCTTGAAGTAGGGTTGTGGGGTTTTTTAGGGCTTAAATTAGCATGGAAATGTATTAGCTGTATGCCATTTCACCATTAAATTGGATTTATGCTCATTTCCACTACTGGTTCATTTTTTGAGCTTGCTATATTAAAAATTTTAAATTTAAAATATCAAAAATGCTATTGACTTCCTTAAACATGCAGAAGATAAGCCAAAAATGCTATTAAGCTTCCCTAAGACAGAAGCAAGTTTTTTAGGACCTCTGTTGTTGAAAAGGTTTCCCTTGAAGTGAATATTGACTCTTATGTACTACAAGTTCTAAAATTGTTAAATTCGAAATCCAGCCTTTGTTATGTTTTTAATCAGTCCTGTGATTATTCAGCCAGTCTTGCTATTTCTTTTTTTCACCCCATACATTTCTAGCCAAACAAATATCCTGGGCCAATTAAAAACAGATGGGGCAAATGCTTTTCAGAACTTGTCTGGTAGCTTCCTTGGAGCTGCAAGATCTATCATATTTGCTATTAATTTCTGCCTGTGAAAACTGCATTTCCAAACTAAGAGGCATGAGTCCAAGTGAGATCACAGGAGCTTGGAGTGCAGTTGTGATTCTGATAGAAGTTAATTTGATTGTGGTTGTGTTTTGAAGATCATTTGAAATAATTTGGCTGCAGATGGAATTACTTTTGAGAAAAATTAAAAATGAGATCTCTAAGGTTATGTTACCCTCAATGAGAACTTTGGTTGCATTGGTGGTGTAGTGAGATGCTCCTTCTCTGTGATGATAGTCAACTGTATCCACATTTAAATTGCAACTTCCATTTTATGGCTACCTTAATTTGTAACATGATATTAACTTTGGAAATGTTACATCATTAACCTAAGGAACTGGAATGTTATTACTGTAGTTCCCCTGTTTTTCAGGGTTCAGCCTGAACTATTCCCACAGCGCAAAGGACTCTGTTACTCTTTGGGTTTGTTTCTTCCCTTTGATTCATGCCTTGGAGTTAGACCATGCTCCTACTACTCAAAATTAAGGCCTAAAGCTCATCTTTATCTTTCATTGCAGCATTCTCATATCCACTTTATGCCTTTTCTTTTAATTGAATTTTTAACAATAGGTTTTACTTACTAATTTTGTCTTCTATTCTTCTGGATATAATAGCATATATTACCTGGCTTGACTTGATGAAATAATGATCATTACCTAAAAATAACTCTTCAGTGGAAGTGCCTAAGTATCACCGTTTTGCCTTTAGGCTCACTAGCATTTTGTGCTTTGCTTCCCCCCCCCCCATTCTAGTAAGTTAAATGTATTAATATAAGTACAAGCTACAACACTGTCCTTGTGTGGTTTTAGTTGCAATAGGATTACAGCTTTGAAGTATTATTACTTGTAAAATTATACTGCTGTAATTGGAAGCAGCTATTAATGAATATTGAGTGTTAGGAATAAGATCCTTGGTCTGTATTGTCTTGTTTTGTTACCAACATCTCTGCAGGTAGGTTAGGGTCAAATCAGTTTTTCCTATTGATCTCTTTGCAGGGCAAGTACTGTGAAGGCAAACAAAGCCTTGGCTCCTGCTTCCTCTTAGGGCTTCAATAGCACATATCTGCTTTGGGAACTCAAAGTTTTTATTTTAAATCCTCAAGCAGGTGCTGCTATACTCTTCTTAGATCAAGCCTGTAGGATATTACAGATCTTTAAAGAAAATTTGTGTTATTCAATGTCAGGAAGCCACAGTGGGTTTAAATGCTTTTAATTAAAACTTCTACCCTCTATTTTAAGCAGGATTGATTTAATTATAGACAAATTTGAACCAACCACTAAATGAGCATTTATCTGTAGCAAGAATTGGGGGTATTAGAGAGCATCTCATTGCATTGAGCACCAGATTGCCACCCACAGAGAAATCCAAGATGATTCTGAAATGCTGTTGTGCAAGGTGCAGATTGTTCAGTTTGACAAACCTTCATATATCAGTGGGATCTCTTCTGCTGGGTGACTAAAAATTTGCTTGTGTTTTTACCTTTTTACTGATACTTGTGTGCTTTGTAATGTCTGTCTTTCATACCACAAAGAATTATCTGTATCTGATATTTGACCTGGAAGTGTTACTAAAGGGAGCTATTGAACTTATAAATCTACTTCTCAAGTGCATCCTACAATTCACAGCAATCACTTGGATTTTCATACCATTAAAAACACCAAGCTAAAGGGTGGTAAGACTCATGGTAATTAGCAAAACTGTGGGAAATCTGGATATTTCTTTAATTTCAATTTTGGCTTTAATCCTACTCTAAAATTCTGATTTTGCTAGTGCTTTTAACTAAGGGAGGTGAACTTACCGACTTTTTCACTGTCTTGGATTAGCATGTGTCACTTACCTAGAGCATGAAAAACAAATGACACTTGCTTGGAAGAAAGCTGATGTTATTTATACCATGGGGTATCAATTAAAGCAGACTTGTTTTAAAACTGCTTTGTTAAGTGGGGGAGAGCAGGGGGTGAAGAGAAAACAATATTCATCTTTCTCTTTTTTGCCTTAATTCCACCTCAGAAATCTAAACAAATGATGGTACAACCGCTGTTTTTCACCAGACTCCAGTGAGGTGGAACAGGAGATTGCCAGTCACTACTCTGGTGGGTAAAATGTTTACCCATTATGAAAGAGAAGCTGGTTTGGATCCCCATCCTCACATGATGAGGTGTGAACCCACATCTCTTCCTGGAGTCGTCTGATAGCAATCGCATGCAGTATTCAGGATAGGGTCACCTCAACCTGTTACTTTCTACAGCTTTGTAAAACAAAAACAAATCCTAGGTGCTCCTTGGTGCAACAGTTTATTGCTTTGCCTCCAGGGCAATGCTGTAGCCAGCAGACACTGGAGTCACTTGCTACCTTCTGCCCAAAGCCTGTGTAGGAATTCTGTACAAAATGAAATGCTGTTAACAGAAGTGGAGCCACCTTGGCGTTCCATAAGAGCTAGAGGTTGCAACATTCAGCAGGCTTGTGCAAGGATTCAGTTTGAATAACAGCTTGGGATGAGGCCAGCAGAGTGTGACCTATGCTGCTGCTGTGGAGGCCAAAACAGCCAATGCCTCATTTTTCATATTCTACATTTGCTGTGAAAAAACATGCTTTTTAATTTGTGCTGTTTCATATATTTGATTCAAACTCATTACCAGGCATGATTTAACCAAAAATTAGGTTTTAATCAATAAGTTATTTGCTGAAAAATTTGTGCAGCTTTGATAATTGGAATTTTCCAGTCATCATTAGGTAACATGTTTGTGGCGTGAGAAGGTCTGTGAAATGACTGAATGATCTGTTTTGTCTTTCTGGCATCGATAGTGTCTAATCTTTTGCAGTTATCAGAAAATTTGCATGTATCATAGTCAACGGGTGAAAGAACAACACTACAAAGGGGACTTGGAACTCCAGTCTTTCTGTTAAAAATTCATCAAGAAATGATGTGGAAGTAGAAAATTCAATTGCAAATGGAGCATATTTGTGCATCGGGGTGTTCTTAACTTCTTAGCACTACAGGAAATGCTACAGAAATTATCAGTGTTCAGTAGAAAAATGCCTGCTAGTACCTGAATTGGTGTATTTGCTATTTAACATAAGAGCCAGAACTTGGCAGTTTGAGACCAAACCTGTGGTTTGTAAGCAAAAATTACCTGTATGTTCCATTGACTGGCTTTTTAGTAAAAGGAACAATACTGTTATTAAGTGACTACACTGACACTGAGTGGGGTTTTTTGCCTTTGTTTATTGGCAGCAAGTTGTGGAAAATCAAATTAGTAACAATTCTGGTTCGGATAAGAAAAGAATTTTGAAGTAGGTAGGTAAAAATAGTAATTTGAGCCAAGTTTTCATGAATGATTTCAACCTCCCATGTGAATTCCAAGCCAAACACTGTCTAAAGGACATGTTACAGGTAGAGATTGCTGAGATGCCTTATCAGACCAAAGGGAGTAGTAAAAAACTTATACAAATGTACCATAATATTAAAAATTTATATGGTGATTTTCCAGTATGTGTTTTCAACACTCTTAATTGACAATTATAACTTAATTTGGCAATATATTTAATGTCTTTAATTCTAGGTACAATTTAACAAGAAAGATGCCAACCAGAGAAGCTGGGCAAACAAGTTGTTAAAGTTCCTGGTTGCCATCAGGGTATCTGTTTTCAAACTAGGTCTCAGTCTGTTTCCCATCACAATGTCCTGAGAAGACCTTGCCCTAGGTTTGTTTTGGTTTGTTTTTTTTTAAAAAGCTTTGGTATGTGTTCTTCCCACGATATGTACAAGTATTTCCATTGCAGTCAATCAATCAACACCAAATAACAAAAGCTTTTACCATTAATGGGAGCGAACGGGTGTGTAAGGATGGCAGAACTGTGCGTGTAAAGGCAGCGAGAAGAATCGGAGGAAGATCTGTAGGGTGTCTGCTGTTTGATAACATCCCAGTCAGGTCTCATGTTGGATTTGTTTGGCTGCCTTTTCAGACAGAGCTGGATTAGGGGGTCATAAAATGTGCAGCTTATTTTCCAGTTGGGACTTTGCCAGGTAATGTAAGTGGGAACAGGGTACTGATTAAAATGCATAGGGATGAGAGGGAGAGAGAAGAATAAATCAAGAAACATCCCATGTTTTCCCATGTCTCAATATAACATGCCAGTTGCTTGTTCTCAGCACACGTCACCTGGAGGAGCTCTGCAGTACTTGGTACCTGAAACAGAAAATTCTGGGTTTTGTACCATCCACTGTATGTGGCCGCCTGCTTTGGTTTGCTTCCCTGCTGATGTGGGAAAAGAGTGATGGGCTAGAGTCAAATATCTGCTATATATATTATTCTACTAAAAAAAGTAAACCATATACCCAGCGTGCTGACTGATATGCCTGGCTTGACAAATGGAGGCCAGCAGACATGAGATGTTTGCTGTGTTCTTGGCAGACCTGATGGGTGCATAAAGTCATGCAGAGCTCAGCTCCTGTTGTTGCTACCTCCAACTAACTCTTACTGGTTGATGTTCAGTGGCATAACCATACGTGGGTCTTGCCATGGTAGGAGATGACTTAAAAATATGAAATTTATGAATCTGGTGACATCAGAATGAGTAGGGGCTGTAAGTTGGTGACTTGTGTGTTGAGAGCTCTGAGTGATGGCCTATTTCATCTGCTGCCTTGTACCTGTGCCTCCTAATGTCAGAGCCCAGGCAGCTGGCCCATGGCAGAGGAGATGTGGGAGAGGACCACCCCATGAAGAGGAGGATGTGTATGCTGCTCTACTTCGTGTTCAGTTGGTTATTTTTCTAGTCATGTAATTCTCTTCTAATTTCTTTTAGCTGAGAGACTCCCTTAGGTATGTTTTGAATTAGTGAGCACTTCAACTTTTCTTTGATAGCAGTGAGGTGCAAGCTTAAAAATAACTAATTATATGTCCTTGGGATTAGAGGATTTGTATTTAAAACTAAATTTCCATTTAGTCCTCTGAGAGTTTGACCTGTTTCCTTTAGTTATGATTCCTAAATGGACACACATGACAAAGTATATGGACAATTTTCTTAGCCTAATTTATAGTCAGTTGTTCGGTATATTTGGTGCTGAACCTTCTTAGAGCAGAAATGAATCTCTTCACAGCCAGCCATGCACTAGGGAATCAAGAGCAAAAGTGCACAAAGAAAAATGAATCAGTGCTCAGACAGTGAATATTTTTGGCTTTTGCAATCATTATTGCAGCATTCAAACAAGTCTAAATCATTTTATTTATATCAAAGTGTTTTGTTCTATTAAGTATTATTTCAAAGAGGTAATAAACCTAGTAATAGAGTATGTATATTTTATAAATTATCTGAGGCTCTGAGGCTAATGTTCTGTTTTTTCATTTCTTTTTTTTTCTCAAGAGTATGTGATCTTAAGAAATGTCACATGTGTTAAGAGCAACATTAAGGACTATAATACCTTATGGGATAAAGCAGCATTATTAATACCTTTGAAGTCATATGTTGCCTTTACCATAATTCCAGGTGGAATGAAGGAAGAAAGGATAAAAATATTTTTTCTCTTTCCTGTTGTCTTCCTTTGCCTTGCTTAATGGATCACATACATTTCAAAGCAATTTTGCGGATGTAAGTTTAAAGAAAAATACACAGAGTATTCTTCAACTATAATTAGTGATAAGCATCATAAGTCATTTATGGTTTGCAAAGACATTGAGCCATTTATTAATGTCACGTTTTACTAATGATTTAAGAAAGGGTAAGTTAATAGCTCCAAGTTATGACCCACAGATACCACCAACTCATTTAGTATTTCTGTATGTTGACTTGAGTGTACTTTGGTAGTGTTTAAATGCTCTGGCCTGGATCTGTTACAATATTCACCCACATGCTTAATTTGGGAAGTTATGAAGAGGCGTAATCCTATTCATGCATTTGTGATAGCTTCATTTGCTTTGGGACATCACGCAGTCATAAGTGGAAGGCTGTTCATTAAGCATATTTCATTAATATATAATGAGCACCATAAATAGTGACCTCTGAGATAATTGTCATTTACATGTTTTGATTTCTGCATTTTCCTCCTGTTTATTCAACAGGCATGAAAATGTATGAATTTCTTAGCTTCCTGATGCTTAGCACTAGATCACATGTTTAATGATAATTTGTAAGGGATTTTAGAGAGAATCTTCTGCGATCTTTGATTTACATACAAGAAATGACAGAAAGCTGTAATTTAGCACTTCAGTTAGCATAGCAGTGACTCTATACCACTTTGTGAATTTAAATATAAACATGTAAAGAGTCTTCATACTCCTCGCAGACATGGAAATTCATATCGACATACTTCAGCCTAACCTGATGCTCTGCAGCTTTCCCACTGATTCCAGAAGAACCCCATCAGAAGAAAGCTCAGGACATCTCTGCTGCTGCTGGGTAACTGTTGTGACCCACACCTACCTCTGTGCTACCAATCACTGTCACACTGGTTTAAAGCCACTTTGTACATGTCTACCTGAGATGGAGCTGCAGCTGATTGCCAAGGTGGATGTTGTGTGTAATCCCCATATTCCTGTTTAACCTGGAAGATGTGTATATTGGATAAAAAACCAAAAACACAAGCAAACACGCCCCCCCCCCCCAAAAAACCAAAAAAAACCCCCAAAAAACAAACAAACAACAACAACAACAAAAAACCAAAACAAAAAAAAAAACCACAAAAAAACCCCACAAAAAAACCCCAAACAAAACAAAACCCAAAACCACAAACAAAGCCCAAATCCAAATCAAAATGATCAATCAAACAAAAAAAGTCAAATCAAGACTATTTCTAATACTTAAATTTATAAGATAATTGTTGAGGTGTGATCCTTTCAATTTAGGTCATCCTAAAACAATTTGCAAAGATGGTTCAGTTTCCTTTAGTTTTCTTTTCATGTGATGCATGAAATGCAGGTATCTTCTAAAGATTTTCAGGTCAAGTTTAATTTACTGTCTGAAAAGAATTTAAGGTTAATATGAATTTTTTTTTGTTTGTTTTCTGATGAGGGTAAGAGATATAATAGTTGAAGACAAGGTCTGTGAAACACATGAGGTATGTACATAGTACACTTAAACAGTGCGATAGGAGTGTTTCTATCTGTAAGCAATACTTAGCTGCTTCCTCTGAAAAATCAAATTACGATGATACAATCTAAAGGGCATATGGTTCAGTTTGCTATTATAATGGCCTGAGTTAAAAAAAGAACCTTCCATTTTCTTTTTCAGGCCTTTTTATATTGAGCTTATGTGTACCCAAAGCAGGGAAATGTTTTAATCAGAAGATGAAGAAGCCTTTTTATTTCCACTACCCCAACGATTTGAATTGTTTCCAAACTATTGATTGATAAAGCACCTCATTTTATTAACTCACCATGTTGACTTTTCCTAATGGAGCAATTACCTCCTGATGCTCTGATTCAGCAACCACTTTTAATGCACGCACATTCCTTTGATTTAATTTCTCTGAAATAAAAGGGCAGCTATGTCAGTGAAGGTTTTATGTCTGTCATTGTCATCTGGTACCGATGAGCACTATGAGCAACTTCAGCTGATAGAGTCCTTTGACATAATCCCTGGGAACTGTGCTTCCCTCTTTACATGAAGTGCTTTGGTGAGCAACAAAGTGGTGGATGATCTATTTTTATCTGTCGTGCACCCGTAAAACTCATCTAGAAGAGCAGTATCAAGTTGTTAAGGACACCTTCAGTCTGTTTTCTGCTTGCTTGTGACTGAGAAGAGCCCTAGTTCTTTCTCTGTAGCTGAGAAGAGCCCTAGTCCTTTACATGTGTATAGGTTCTGGAAAGGTCCTTCAGCCTTTTGAAGATCTTGTGGAATTCAAAGCAATCACGTGAACATGAATTAAGATCATGTTGTTGCTGCTTATCTTTCTTCTCTTTTTTTAATAGACTATATGGCTAAAATGTGAAGAGACAGCGTATTAAATTCTAATACACCATGTATGAGAGAAACCCAAGATGAGAAAAAAGGGATACAGAGGGACAGAATCCACAAACAAGTTGGGTACCCTAATGGTGTTTCACAAGTCTCCAGTCTTAACTTTTTTTGTACCTAAAGTAAGTTCTTGCAGTTTTACTGACTTCCCTTTCCCTCTATATCGCCTCCCCCACAAAAAAACCCAACAGACTAATCCCGAACACAGAGCTTTCTTGCTTTCAGTTGCTGTAGCAGAAGAGCCTTGCCCTGCTTTCATAATTGTTCTTGCAAGCCTTAGTCTGAAAATCCATCACATTGAGCCCTTGGAGACATGGAGAAGAGTAATTATCAGCTTTATGATAATGTGTTCTAATATTAATAACTTTCATTGCAAGAAATGAAGATGAAATTTTGACTCACAGGACCAAATCCTGACAGGCTAATGGGTTTGCATTGGCCTTTAGCCTGAAGACAACTGTCTGCATTGTCTGGCCCCTTCTGTCTGTCCCTAGGTTGGTGACTAAGACAGTGATTCCACTTTTAGTGGCAATAGCAAATTTTTCTCAACAGCAATGACTTCAGAGAAATTCCGATAATAGTGGTTTTGTGGTTTTGTTTTCTGCATGTCATTGTATCTTTGAGAAGGTCTGAATTTTCAGCAAATAATCATTAAAATGATGTTCATTCTATGCCTTCCTTAAAATGCTGATTCATACCCAGACTTAATTAGAGTCTGGATACAATAAAAGGACAGAGTACTGCTGGAAGCTGTAAGTGACTGAGATGGACTAGCCTAGTCTAGAGTTTACAGCAATAAGAAGAGAATTTTCCATCTGAATCAAGAAGGAATAGAAATACAAGCAAGATGATCCGTTGCATCCTTTATAGAGGAAGATTTGGAAGCAAATCCTATTAAAAAAAATAAATTTTCTTCACAGCATCAGGCCCCACTATATCTTTCTAGGATTTTGCACCTCGTGAAGGTAAATGTTGACTTTTTCTTTGTTTTCTGAAATCCATATTCTTGGATGAACTTTATCTTGCATTTTTACACAATAGCAGGTTTCAGTATCTCAGAACAAAGCCTTATGGTATTTTTTTTACTGCTGGTGATAGTATTTACCAGATGGGAGTGATTTAGAAGTCTAGAGTAGATATGAATTGTTTTGAATTTGAATATCTTCCCCTCAGAATTTTTTACCTCTTAAACCTATTCCTTTGCTAGTATATAATCTATTGGCACACAACTAATGTGTTTTCTTCACGCCATATTTATTTAAGTTTCTCTTACTGTTTTATGGTTGATGGAAAACTGGCATAGCTAGACCAGTTTAAACGATTATCAGTTTGCATTTTTGCCATTCCTGGCCTGTTAAGTGTTGTATTTTGCACTTAGTGCCTCAAGATTAGCATGATAGATTAGCAGGCTTAGTTAATTGTTTTTACAATTTATGCTCTTCTCAACTGTTCTGTTGATCCCAGAAAATATGTATGTGTGTGTATATATATATAACGTGTGTATATGTATATATATATATACATACACATGTATATACTTTTTATATATATATAAAATCAGGAAGTGCAAAAAGTCTTTCTGCTGACTTGTGGTATAACTGCACAAACTCTGTTATCTGCCTTGTGAGCTTTGTTACTGTGGTGTTATCCATACACCTGATTAAATTTACTGAAAGAAAGATGAAGGAGCTTGGCAAGTCCAAGAGGCATCAGAGGTGGCAAGAGCTTATGCATCCTTAGGCTTAACACCAGGATGTGTGAAACTTGATCAGGAACAAGTGGTGCAGAACAAGATTACAAAGCTTCTGTTTACCTCTTACTGTAAATGCTGTATGTGATCTCACATGTGTGTGCTTATGTACGTAGGTGCATATAGCATCTGAGAGTTTAGATGCTCTCTGTGCTACTATATACAGGAACAAATTCTGAGGTGCACATACATAGACACTGTGCAACAGCTATTTCTTTTTCAATCCAATTCTGGAATATAGTGTCCCTTGGAAAGCAACTGGAGATATGAGAGAATTTTGGATGATTTTTCCTTCAAATATTTTTCCTGGATGCTCTTAATTCCTTGGCTGCTTCTTGTGCCAGTGGTCTCTCTTATATACTACTAGTCAAATTATAGAATGCTAAAATGGATGTGTGTGTATATATGTATCAAATACCTGTGTGCTTGTTTTGGTATAGTTGAGAAATTTAAAGGCTGTGCTCTACCTTGGTCTTTTAATAGGGTCACTGAAATTCCAATTCCCTTCCAGTGAGGAAGGTCATCAAATCTTCATTGCTAACCATCTGTATTAATAAATCAGTTATGTATTTAATGATTTTTCAGGGATAACCTTGTTTTGCACCTGCTCTGAGCTGGTTAAGCATGAGGCAGATCCAGCCTAAAACTTATCTATATCTGCATTAGCATACTGTTGTATCTGAGCTAGTGAGCCAAGGCTCTTGACTGAACTTCAGCTGGCTCAGGCAGATAGGGCCCTGAACATACGCTGAATATGGAACGTGAACACTGATAGCATAAATCTCACCCTGTGGGGCCTCTGATCATTCTGTACTCTCTTAAGTGCCAAACACATAAAATTTTTATGTCCTTCAAAAAATCTTTTTTAACCAGGTCTGATTCCAACCGTCACCTCAAAAAGGATATTACTCAATACAAGCTAAATAGCAATTCCGAGTGTGAAATAAAATAAGAAACATTGGTGGCTCTGGATGTCTTTCGAAACAGAATTATTGAATGATTGAGTAATTACTGTTCTGCAATATTAATTCTTGAATTATTAATACTTTTTGAAAAAGACAGCTACAGATGCTGACTTTTTCATATGAGTATCACTAGCATGTAGCTTATAATTAGAAGATTATGGTGGGAGTCTGTGTCTCTCCTTGTTCTATACATTAGACACATTGTCATTAGATGTCTAAACCATGTCACTAGCACCTGATGAGGCTACATTAGAAACTCACTTGTACTCAGGCGAATTTTAATTACTGTTTAATGCATAGAAATAAATGTTAGTTTAGATTAATAATAGACCTCTCTGAGGCACTTTCAAAATAACCCAGGCAAATAGTTCCCATAAATCTCTATTTTTTTAGCAGTGATTTTTTTGTTGCCCTTATTTTTATTAACTAAAAATAGATTTTTATGTCAATATCTTCCTTAGACTGAGGAACTAACCATCTTTGTTACAAAGTTAGGTCCTTCAAAGGAACCCATAAATCCTGTAATGAGCATTGTATGGGTAGGTATTTGGGAGCTACATTGTTAAATATCACAGTAAGGGGTTTTGTGAAACTGTGTAATGTTGCTTTCTTTTTTCTTTTCATTTTGTTTGCCGTCCTCCTTTCCATTCTCCTAAACAGTAATTAATGCCTAGGATCAGCATGGTTGCTGCTGCCATGAGAATATACTGCAGGAGGAACAAAAGAATGATGTACACTTTGAAAAAGAGCCAGATAGTGAAAAATTATTATGACCTGCTTAATTATGGGCTTTTTCAGAGCAGCATGTTTAGTTTTGCATCACTTCAAAAACTAATAGTTTCAAGGCTTTTCAAAAACAAGATAGCAAAAAGAAATTACATTATAAAAAGGACAGTGAAAATCTTATTTTTAATTTTTTTTTAAAGTGAAATATCTGGAAAAGTTTAGGCTGAAGAACAGCCTTAAATAAATAATTTCTTAAAAAGAAACAAATATCATCTAAAAATACATAAACTGTGATTCACGATTTCCACTAAGCTGGAAATATTTGTTCAAGACCAGGTCATTGCTGCTGTTGCAGTTGTTATGGTGGATTTCCATGGGAGCACTAGCAGGCTGAGTTTACCTTCACCTGTGGGCTTTGGTCCACATCACCTTATACAGCAAAGGGGCAATAGCAGAGGAAGTCCTCTGTCCTCTTCTGAGGTCTGCACCTACTCGTCAGGCAGTGTCCAAGGTGGTTTCTCCCTATATCCCTCTTGTGCTCAGGTTTATACAGGGTCTGCATGGTTTCCATTTCTATTGGAGCATGGTTGTCAGTGGGCTGCTAGGGCATTGTGGCCAACCATTACAAGGTACAGCAGCTCACCCATCTTCCAAGTGGATCCCCAGCTGCCCTGGGATTTGTGCACAGAGAGCCTGTCCAGAGTGGGACCAGCCTGAGCACAAGGAGAGCCCACTCAGGCTTTCTGCTCCCCTCCTGGCCATGTCTGGATTAAGAGCAGCTGCTGTCCCTCCCTGGCTGCTGCTGCCCCTCAACCCATGCTGCCTCATCCTCCCAGAAATAAATAGCCTTCCCTGCAGACACATACGTGGAGCAGGAGATGGCTTCACAGCTCTCTATCAGATACTCTTCTTTTCCTTGGTGCTTGATCTTCATCCCACCTGCCAGATGGGCCAGCATGCGTATTGAATGTACTAGGAGAATTGCTTTCCAGATTAGAAATACAAAAGGGGAAAAAAGTGCAATTCTTCAAATACCATGCTCCAGCCAGGTTAGAGATTGTAGCTAATGGTTGTTGAACTTGTCTAACCATATCTTCTTGAGATGGGGTCTTAGGCATTCATATGTAACCCCTTGTTCTGAGGGAGTCTCAAAATACATGAATTGCCAAGTTTTTCATTTCTGTAATGGATTGTATACCAGTATGCTAATGCTGAACACACACACACATACTGTGCACATGTAAAACCCCGTGGGCCTCTGTTTGGTATATCATGGATTAGGTACAACTGGTCAACCTAAACATGCCTTTGTGCATTAGGTGTGTCTTTTAGAAATACCCTGGGTTTTATTTTTAAACCCAGTTATTAATATGGATTTGATAGCTTCTCTTAAGGATTTTCAGGACAGGTTTCTGTTAAGAAGGTCTCTAGGGAAAAAGCAGGTAGGTTAGACTTCTAATATCTGATACTTAAATGATGAGAGAGGAGAAAACCTAACTAAGTATCTCAGTATGATGCCTTAAACATCATAAGCAAAAGAATAAAATTGTAACATTATTGTATGCCTCATGTTTTCATGTATAGGAAAGCCTGTATTCCACTTGTACTGAATGTGCAAAACCTCTTATTACCCTGAGTTTGTTAGGTGAATGTCATATTACTAAGGCACTTTCACACTAGTTCTGAAATGATAGGTTAATTTACATGTTTATTTTTATAATATCAAGAGAAAAAGTAGTTACATACCACTATTTTATATTCAGGAAGAGAATACTTTGTATGCTTTGCTTCTGTCATGTGAAAGTCCCTAAATTGCTTTTGGCAAGTAGATAACTTAGAAATTGCTTTAGTGACAGAAATGTTTTGAAAATAAATCTTGAAAGTGAGACTATGAAACCTGCAATTATCTAATGGAAGACTGAACAGGTTTTTAAAACCAAAACAAATTGTAAGCATTAGAGTTGTTGCAGTTATCTGACCTCTCCACATGCTGTGCCATATATATACATTGTGGATATGTAGAGAATAATTTTCCAGATTCCCATTAGCCACAAAATGTTCTGGGTGAGGCACCAGGTTCACCAAAATAGTGGAAAGCACTCATGCAGAAAACATGTTTGCTTTGCAGGTAGCAGAATTTGTGGTGACAGAGAAATTATTGAAGGATTTAGTCAATTCTTAACAAATTTCTTTATTGCTTCTGTATTTTTCCTTTTTTGGCCTCCCCATTGCCTTTCTGACATGGATCAGGGCATGTATTTCATGTGAGAGCCTGATGCACTGTTGTACGGAAGGGGTTTATTGTGGCTAAATGCCCACAGAATGGTTGACCTTGGACTGGGATAGTGTCAAAGCCAGTGTCAAACCCATGTTCTTCACAAGGACTTCCAGATGGTAGTGTTTCGGTCTTGTTAAAAGTAGTTCAAAAAAGATCTACTTGAGTCACAAGTAAAGGAAGGTGAAGATCGCTCTGAGATCTCTAGAACTGATGTCAGAAGTCGTCTCCTACAGCATTCCCATCCTCCTTGACACTTTGGCTGAATAGTTCTTGGGTTTTGTGACTGGCTCACCAGTATGTAGCATTATCATTGCAAGAGATGAGTGTTTACCTCTTTGTTCATGAGAAACTTTTGCTACTCTGTACAATAGCTTGTGACTGTTGAGAATGTGAATCCTTGGAAAGCTTTGATTAAAAAAAGATATTAGAAGAGGGAAAAATGTTTATGGATCCTGTTCTTGTTCATGTCCACTGGAATTTTGGATTTTTTTGAAGCAAATAATGTCATTATTGACTGATTGAGATAGATGATCACTTCATCTCCCTGTTACTGTCATCTCAAAAAGCCTGTGTCATTTTGAGGAAACAAAATACACATCTTTGCTGTTGCAGCATGAGGTTTACTTTCATTGCTATGGCAGTTCATCAGATGTGCCTTTCTGTGAACATCTAGCTAGGTCGTGACTTTAGGTCACGGTGTCTGTATTGCTGCAGGGAAATGACTCTTGCACAGATATCTGCATAGGAAATATTAGTGTCAGGAAGCTGAGTAAATCCTTATTCAAACTGATAGATAGTTTTAAAAATTACTCTGTCATGTGTTATGTCCCCGAGGAAAAGCATAAGAATTTTTGGTCTGTGAAAGACATAAATGTCTTCACTTCCAAAATGCAACTGCTTCAGCTAGGGGTAGGTAGCTACCAGTGATTGCAATGACAAAGTATGGCAACACCCACAATAAAATGTAGATGAGACAGAAAGAATATCAAGAACCTTGTTAATCTATTTTGTCGTCCCATCCAGGATTAAGCTGGCATCAGTTCCTGCCACTACTCTGATTAATCCTGTTGAACAGTTACAGTTAACAGCTCAGAGATTCTGCTTTCACGCTTAATATGGTATGAGAGGTTGCTTTCAGTATTGGAAGTAATTTTAAAAGTAGCTGGGAAGATTTGCCATTCATCCTTAAGGCACCCTACCAAGAAAGTTCTGTGGGACATAAGATTGATGATGATGGTTCAAATGGTTTGTCTGATTTTAGAGTAGCTGGAGGGAGAAGGATTCCAATGGGTTATTTTTCATTAAACTTTTGACTTTTGTATTCTTTTGGCTAAAATAAAAGTAGAAAACCAAAGAAACACGTAGCAAAAAAATACTTCAAGTTGCAATTGTTACGGTCCTAAATAACAGTTGCTTTTAACTGTCATAAGTTGGCATTATTGCTGAGGAAAACAGTCCCACCTTCCCCTGGCAACTTGTTCACATTCCTCCCCCAGTGCCTTCTCCGCTGTGCCAGTGTGAGGGTACGTGCAGCTGTGCATTGACATGGGCTGAGGAACTGACACAAGGTAACATTAATTCAAGAGAAATGGCTGAATTTTTGCATTTTGGTTTTATCTCAGATGAATTAGCTGCTCCAGCTTGCATGCTGGCGCTACATGTGTTGGTGCAATGGGAGGAACTACATAGAGCAGGATCAAGGGACCAATTTGTTTGGGTGACAGTGTGGCACCATGGGAGAGTTGTGCTGGCCTAAGTGGGGAGAATAAAAACTTAAAAGGTGAAGATGCTGGATTTGTCACCTTTTAAGTCTCAGGTTTTGCAGGATAGTAAAGAGTAGTAGCAACCAACGTGCAAATGTCTGTGAAAGGGCATGAAGCATTAACATTTTTCTGTATTTGAGTTGTTTGCTCTCAATGACAAAAGTCTTGCAAATTATTATCATATGAAATAGCCTTTAATGCCCCCATCTGGGTATGGGGTGTACATGGGATCCTATTATGCTGTGGACACAGGGAAAATTCTCTGGTTTATATAAGGTGGTTTTTTTTCAATAGGGTTCCTCTGATGTATAATTCTCTGTAGAAGTACCTTGTTTAATGCTTCTACAGTGGAATTGATGCACTAGTTTTAACTGCAAGTATGTGCAGAGGTCATCTAAATCTCTTGAATTAGTCATGCAAAGATAGTGTTAATCTTTGAATATGTTTTCTCCTTGGCTATAAAGAAAACAAAGTGGATTGCATGTGAGTGGGTGTAAAGAAGCTAAGGAAAACTTTCTGATAGGCCTACATACATGTGTTGGAAGACTTTTGCTTCCCGGTGCAACTCTACTGACTCTTGTCCTATATTTTTTTGATCATAAAGTGAACTTATACAGGCCTATATTTATTTATCATAAACAACTCATAAGCTTAACAATCTCTTTTCTATCTGTCATCCATTTGAATAAAGTACCCTTTTCATAAACAACTCTGTGGTCTTCACACAGTGTCATAACTTACTTATGTAGCTGACTTGAGGATAAAAATGTCTTAACACATTTGGGACAAATGGAAAATACAGCTTTACTGTCCTTATGAACCCACAGTCTGCTTTTTCTCAATTAGCGGAGGTCCTCCTGTGTGTGACTTCCTCAGTTACCACTGTTGCTGAAGACAGCAGCTTCTGCCTTGCTCCTGGATATCCCACATGTGCAGAAGGAGTACTCTCTTCATCCTTTTTCCTTCTTTTCTTTCTTCCTGTGTCCTGGACACAGTGTCCCTAAAGAGGTAGGTGCAATCTCCTGTTTTTTACTGTGAGGCAAAACATTGCGGGGTCCCTGGGTCCCCTCTCGTGACAGCTCTGAAGTAGAAATGGAGGGTCTTGGCAGCAGCCTTGGGCTTCCTGCACTTCCTGGGCATCTGGTCCATCCTCACTGCTGCTCTTGTGACCTCACTGCTGCTCTTGCTCTGCGGGATCTGTTCTGCAGCAGCAAGAAGAGAAAGGGAGGCCATGGAATAGTGTTGGAGGGATGTTCTGATGTTTTGTGAGGTGTGGAGGAGGAGTTTCTTAATAGGGAAAAACAAACAAAAAATCAAACCCCCCCCCCACCCACCCCCCCCCCCCCCCACAAAAAAAAAAAAAAAAAAAAAAAAAAAAAAAAAAAAAAAAAAAAAACAACAAAAAAAAAAAG
>JANHGN010017092.1:60400-103783 GCA_024605025.1 Megaceryle maxima
CCCACCCCCCCCACAAAAAAAAAAAAAAAAAAAAAAAGAAAAAAAAAAAAAAAAAAAAAACCCCAAACAAAAAAAACCCCACCCAAACTTGGCATTTTGCTTCGATGATCTTATTTCCAAGGGCCATTATTTCAATCTTTTGACCAGTGCTGGAAGAGTCAGTCCAGCTATCACCTAGTTTTTGCAGACACTTTGGAAAACAGTGAGGAAAATTTAAGGCTAGGAAATTCCTCTTTATTTGCAGGAATAAGCTACTGCAGGTCAATTCTTTATGCCTTTTTTAACCTCACTGCTCAGTTGAGAATCAGGGGCTGCTACAGCTTCCACCTGTCCCAAGCAGAGCACTTTGTGGTGCTCCACACGCTGTGAGTGTTACAGCTTGGGAGCTGTGGTTTGTAGTATCAGTGGGAAAAGAGAATGCCAAGCTGGACAGAGCAGGACTAAAGAGATCATGATGGCCTCTTCTAGCCATAATCCTCTCTAGAATGGAGGTAAGTTTCAGTGCCACCTCTGCCATCTGCACAACTGCCTCCACCATAGGACTTATGAGGATAAATGCAGCAAAAATTAAAAACACAGAGTAAGTCTTAGTCTGTAACTTAATAAAAAAGGTTTTAGACCTTTTGTTGTCTGTTTAATTAAAAACTAACTTTTAAAAGTTGATCTTAATTGCACTGGAAGCATCTTCTCTTGAAGCAGATGTTCAATAAAATACAAGCTGGGCTACACTTCCATTTTTGATGTTTTTGTTGTGAAAAGTTGTCATAGGTCTGAATATATCGTTTGGTGAGCCACCTGCTCTTCCTTTTCTCTTCTCTTACCCACTCCTTTCCTTTGGAGGTTGATGCTGAAAAGCATAAACTGCAGAAGGAATCCCCTCTAAAAATTTGCTTCTCCCATTGTGTTCTCCTGTTAATGCTTATTTTATTAGCTGACACCTCGCTCTGGCAGGCAGAGCAATGACGTAGCATTCAGGGCACTTTTCCAAACTCAGATTTTACAAGCAGTACACAGTGGAAACATTTACAAATCTGTTCCAAGATACATATACACTGAGTGTATATATCCAAATGTAAATATTCAGATCTGTTTGTTAAGTTTTCAATTTGCAAATTGGTTAAAGTTTTATATTCATGTGTCCATGGAGAATCTTTTCTTTATGTGGTCAAAATGACAGCAGGTTTCCTAGGGGGGGAGAACAGCCATTTTCTTATCTCTGTGTTCCCCATGGCTTATCTGGAATTCTCCAGCGTCCACGTACTGGATGTTGACAAGGAGAGAAGTGGCAACTTGACCAGGTCTACCTGCATCGCTGATGTTAGTAATAACTTTGCAGTGATGTTCTGCTGTGGGTTTGAAGTGCTGACTTGGCTATCGAGCCACCTTCATCTCTGACATTGTTTACTGTTATTTTGGTAAATCATATCTTTATTTGAAGGGCTGAGGTTCTCCTGAAGTCCATCCCTGGACATAAAGCTTCCCTGGATGGAAAACTGTAGCTCTTACATTTTTCGGAACAGGAGACAGAGAGGCAGTGGCCGTTGTTAAAGCTAATGCTCTGTCCTCCAAAGGGGAAAAATAGTACTGCTTTTCTCTCTAAGGTTAGAGAAATCTTAGTAGTTTAAAAAATCAGGTTTTATTGCTTTCTGTAATAGAACCATCTTTTTCTAAATTGTAAGGTGGTGACTTGTAGGCAAAATCCCCTTGCAGTTAACGGGTGGTCAGATTGTCTTGAGAAATGTCATCTTCCGGTATGTAAATTCTATGTCTGATCAAAGACAGTGATCAAAACTTGTGTCTGAAGAAAACCCAAACTTTGAGAAACGTAAACCTTAATGGTTTGCTTCTAGATCTGAATTAAATGGATTTTTATAAAAGCAAACCTCTCTTTTAAGTACTGCAACCAAAAGTTCATAGTTTCACAAATTTCTGGTCATGATTTTTATTCTTAGTTTTGTTCCCATTCCTAGGACTTAATATGGGAGAAATTCTTAACCTGGAGTATCTGGTATAAATCCCTTAGATTTTAATCAGCTGCCAGAGAGCGTCCCATCAAATGACAATGAAGACAGAAATACTAACTTTGAGTCTTGGTTTAATGGTTTGGTTTGTTTTTTGTTTTTTTTAATTACCAATCACTTAATTTGAATCCATTAGGGGTAAGGGCATAAGTCTTGCAGCATCTAAATAAATGTTTCTTGTCAGAAACCCCTAACCTATGCTGACTTGCTTTTCTGCTTAAGGTCATTACCTGTTCTGTGCCAGTAAATCTGTGCTTTAACATTCCAGTAAATACAAAATCAGATCAACTTTGAAAGAATTAGAAGTTACATTAACTATGCTTGGCATGTTTCCAGTAACAATTTCTTAATTTCTGTTTTGTATGCTGAATGTAATCTTGGTAATGCATTTCAGACCTGCTGCGACACGTCTAGGGAGGTTTCGATAGCGGGCTGCTACGTGATGTCTGCTTTAAAAATGAGGAAAATCTCGGCCATCCAGTGACAGTCACTAGGTCTGTGGTCTCCTCGCTGGGGTGAGCCGGTCTAAGTGCCTGGGCTGCCTTTGAAAAAGATCATCTGGTACTTGGTGAGATGTTTGTCCTCTCTCTGGTGATAGTGTGAGCAAACTGAAAAATAACCTTCCCTTGCTCAGATGCATTGCAGCTGCATTTAGTGCCCTTATCCATCCCACTGCATCAGATGCCCAATTGCTAGTAAGAGCCCTAAAGAGGCACTGGGATCACAGGATTTGTCTTTTCATGACAGCCTGCGCTGACATTAAAATGCTTGTTAAACCAGAGTACCTTTGGGTTTAAAACTCCTTGCAGGCAGGATTATCCTGCCATGTTGCAGCGTGATAAAGTACCTGGCAGGTACTCTCTTACACCCTGCCATGATACTGTCATATGTTGTATGTGTCTTAATCATATTAATGGTAATTTTCAGATTCTATATTATGATATCTGCAATTACAATAGCAATGGCATCTTACAGAAGTTTGCAGATATGCTAAGTTTGCTTTCCATCTCTTCACCTCCTTATGAAATTATTAAATGCAAATGTAAAAATGTGGCATCAGTGTAGCAAGAGAGCATGAAAAGGTCCAAACCTGACCTTTATCAGGTTGACTGAGCCTAGGAGGGAAATATTACCCATGGTTGATGAAGCACATGTCTGCGCCTTTTGCTTCCTCTTGACTAAATTGGTATTTGAGTATGTAGATAAAAGTAAGCTTGTGCTCAAATACACTCCTGAATAATGGCCTCATCTCTGCTTTAGAGAGCAGAGAGTGCTCTCTTCTTGCCTATCGACCTCTCTAAACATCACAGAGCTGCTATGCCTCCTTCTGCAAAAGCACTGTTTGGTTTTCCTGCTGGACAGACAGGTGAATCTTGAAAGTATTTCTTGGATAAACTGTTTTGGAGAACAGTGTGATGAGGCAGAGACCCCAGCCTCTATGTTTGGCCAGATATCCCATTAAACACACTCTTCTTAAGACAAAACTATGTCACAAAATATGTGTGTAATTTATCCAGATGTGAGCAAGATCTACTTTTTCTTACCCTTTTCCTAAAGTTGCATGCTGTTATTGGTCATGCATTAATTCTTATTGGAAGTACAACTGGTGGAGGACACTATTAGAAGGATGTGATGCAGAAACTGCAAATGCATAGGAACAGAAGAAATAATTCATCATTAGAATGAAGGACTGAAATATTTTGCCTTTTACCAGATTAATTTCTTGATGAAATATTTTTTTTGCTAGCTGGCTTCTGTTCCTCTCCAATGGCTGCACTGCCTAACTGTGAAATTGCTGCTTGTGATAGTCAAATCAATAGTCTTAGTGTGCTCTGCTTCTCCTTGCCATCCCCATCGCAGTGCCCTTCCTTTGATGAAGGGATGCTGGGACATAGCATTCCAAATGCCCTCTAATTCATGGCTGGTGAGGAAGGAAGGTGCAAAGGGATACAGGATCTGAATAGCTCAAATATCCATTAAATACAAGCCTTTCTGTGAGCAGCAGAGCAATGAAAGCCTGGTTCTCCCTGGACTGGTCTCTTGTTTGGATTTTCTGGTGCCAAATAAGATATCAGTTCTAGCTTTGATGGATTTGAAGCCCTTACGACTAAATTCTGGTACTTTCTACTGGTAGCTCTGGCTGCAGCCCTGTCCTCACTGGGAGCATTACTCTAGCCCATGAATCCTGTTGCACTGTGACAGGTTTAAGACTTTGCTAATACAGCAGCTGAAGTGAGCTGATGGCATTCAGAGTTGGTAGAGAAGAAACAAATGCAGAAAGTGATAATATATCCCCCCCCCCCTTTTTTTTTTTTCTTTAATTCAGGCAAAAACTCAGGAGCTGGTGAACTGTTGTGCTAGGGAAGATTGGTCCCAGGCAGTAATGGCTGCCAGTGCTAATACAACTGTTTTTCAGAAGTTATAGCAAGTTTTGTTTTCATTTCAATTTAAAAAAAGAAATGTTAAAGTTTAGATAGAGATCATGGGGTCAGGCTATCATAACAAATAGCAGAATATGCTGTCACACAGTGCCAGGTAACAGGAGATACACCTACTGGAAACACTAACAAAAATATGCCTAATAAAAGTAGAAACCATAATCCTTTTTGGTAATCCATGTGATCCTAAAGTTCAGCTATTCAAAAGAAAAACAAATTACTGCTTGTAAATAAAATTAGTCTTAAAATGCCATTATCAGGCCTTCACCTTCTAATAAATAACTTCTAAATATAACATCAAATCAAATACTTGAGCAGAGCTTTTGTGTTTCCACAGCAGTGTTACAAAATCCTATCTCCTGTACTTTTATACAACTTGTGTCTCTGGTCTGTGAAAAAGTCTTACTAATAACAATGCATTGTATTTATAATATATTCTTCTGTCTGGTCAGTTTGCTCTGGTGGTATCAAATTATTATTAATTTTTCCAGGTGACATGGTCAAAGCTGTGGCTCATGGCATGTTGCAGCCTTTGCAGATAAATCACTGTTAGTCTTGATTGTTGGCCAATAGTTTAAACTGTGTCCCAGGTACAGCATCCTTGGGGCAGTCTCTGGATGTTATTACCAAAACAGGGCTAATGGGGTGGGGAGATGTATCAGGACGTGGAGGCTGATGCTTAAACCCGGGGTTTTTTTGCATGGGACTGTACATTTTAATAGCTTTTGTCTCACAACTCTCTGGTTTGATAGAGGTGAAAATGTTTCTAAACACAAATACAAATATTAATGTAGTAAATCATTTAAAAGGAATATGGCAAAAAACCTCAAACCATCTAGGGGACATAAAATAATGAAGTCAGCATATGAGACTTTTAAATAGCAAGGAGGAGATTATTTTTAGCCTCAATAGGGGGTTAAACTCAGCAACTTCTTGCCAGATGATGCAGCAGAAATCTCTTCAGGGTTACTAAGTACATAGCAAATACACCATGCTCAGGAGGGTCCATGAACTACAGATCCTGGTGACCTGGGAAGGTATGACAATATGCTTGTTCTGCTCTTACAGCATTTTCTAGGCAACTGTTGGTGGCACCATTTGGGACAGGAGATGGAACTGAACTGACCTGTGGTCTAACATGGTACGTCAACTCTTAAGTGCCTAAGCTGAAAAATCTCACGTTATAGAAAGGGAAACAGAGAAATGGAGGGGAGATTAATTAGGAGATTAAAATAGAACATTTGTGGTCAGCTCTGGGCTACTGGCTACTGGCTGAGCAGATCTACATTGTATAGATGATGGAGGTGACTGTGGCCCACCAGCAATATGATTACAGGATGAACTCTACACACTTATCTTAAATGTCTACTCTTTCAGTCATCTTCCTTTGCAACTAAGGCAACTGGGATCCAAAAAAGGTTTTTGTTAGTAAAAAGGATCTTGTTACTAGTGCTGCTTCAAGGTGTATTTATCCAGTTCTTTAGGGCATTTTTAATATGCCAGAAAGTCAGTCTGAATTATGCTTTGGCCTCTCTTAACACTCCAGATTTTCTCTTGTTTTCCCTTCTCTCAGATGATGAGTCATCATGTTTATCACCATCGTACATCACTACCTAGGAATCGTATAATTTATTTAGAACTGCTGACTTCCACATTTTATCTGCTAAACTAAGCAAGTACTAACCTGGCCTTGATCAATGTGCTTCAGTCAAGGGCACTGGCAATTTATTGGCTCTGACCTTCCCTGCATGTTTAAAAGCCTAAAGGACAGGGAAGGTCAATGGCAATTACACCATTTAAGAAATTCATGGAGAGTTTGGCAGCTAAATAACTCCAAGGATTTAGACCAAAGCTTGATTTATTTCTTCTAATATCTGTATCATCACTTAAGGTTCATTCACTTGTGGTGAATGAATAAGGTAGATCTAGCAGTAGTAAGTTCACATAAATAGAAAACATCTACCTTTGCACTTGTAAAACTAGACTTTTAGGCTCTTTACAGAATTATTAAAAAATAATTACCTAGTCACTCTGTAACTGTTACAAGATCCGCATAACACGGGCACAGGCTGTGATACTAATCCTTATGTATTGGACCATCCTAAAAAATTAAATCCTCTTTTGTCAATCCAAAACACTTTAATTTTGGCTGACAGAAGTTGTTTAAATATGCAGTACACTGTAAGTGCATACGTACCCATAAAACAGTTCTTCAATGTCTAATAGTTTAGGGTGTTTTTATTTCTAAGTGTCTAATCTGAGATGCTTATAAAAACCCTAATGATCAAGAGTGCACTCTATGAGTGGCCTGGAAATGCATTTTCAAGATCACAGAATTACAGAATATTCATGGTTGGAAAGGACCTTCTAGATCACTGAGTCCAACCATACCCACAACAACAACAACAAAAAAAAACACCTAAAAAAACCCCAAACACCTACATACCATGATCAAACATGACTTCAAAACACACAATACACAAAATAAACCCCTACGTGCCTGCTACTAGAGCATGTCCTGAAGCACCATGTCTATCCATTTCTTAAACACCTCCAGGGATGGTAACTCAACCACCCCCCTGGGAAGTCTGTCACCACTCTTTCTGTAAATAATTTCTTCCTAGTATCTAATCTAAACCTCCCCTGCCACAACTTCAGACCATTTCCTCTGGTTCTGTCAGTAGTTACTAAGGAGAAGAGGCCAACACGCACCTCTCTACAACCTCCTTTCAGGTAGTTGTAGAGGGCAATGAGGTCCCCCCTCAGTATCCTCTTATCCAAACTAAACATACCCAGCTCCCTCAGCCATACAACTTGTTTTCTAAACCCCTCACAATCTTGGTAGCTCTCCTCTGGACACGTTCCAGCATCTCAATGTCTTTTCTATAACGAGGGGCCCAGATATTTCAGGTTGAAAAATTAGAACCAGAAACAACCAAACCCCTTAAATTATGTTACCTCCTAAAGTATGTGGGATGCTTGTAGAATTCAAGTTGTTGTTGGTTTTCAATATGAAGTGTAGCAATCCTTTACTATCGGTGGGAAGTGTTCTGGGGGATTCCTCAAGACAAAGGACACAATACAGAGAAGAGCTGACAGGACAAAATTGTTCCCAATTTTGTACCTGACACCTTCAAAGAATCAAAGCTTTTTGTGTTTTAACCTTGTGATATGAACGCTTCCAAGCCATTTATTACAGTGAAGCATGACAGAAATAAAAATAAAGCCTACTTCAGCAGCTAGAATAGTTTTGTCTTAAACCTATTAGTAAAAGATCACTTTATTAATTTTCCTTACCTGACATGTACTCACATCTTGCGGGTGAAGTTGTGTATAACTGTACATCATGAAGAGCTTCAGTGTCTCTGGTCAGACTGTTGTGTGGTCAAGCAGGAACTGAAAAGTACGTGCGCAGTTGTATTTGGAAATACTTGCATTGGAGTGCCTGCTTAAAATTATTACTATTCTTGCCATCAGCATGTGTGAACTAGTATTAGGGTGCCCTGCTTGTAGGGGTGACAGCAGGATGGTCACTACTTTTTCCAAGTCACTGTGGTATTAGCTAAAAAGTAATATTTTCATCGCAAGTCCAGAGTTAAACACCCATCTTTTTATGTGGCTGGCACTGTCATATGTGACAGACGCAGTGGTATTTAACATGATGGCATTTTGAACTGTAAGGCATTATTTTTGCCCTGGGTTAGCTGCTGGAGTGGGTGTTGTCTCCAGCCTTCTCCATGCTGCTCAGCAATGACAAACTGAGACAGACAGTCATTATCTTCTCCTCTCCAGTGCCCAGAATGGAGCAGGATTTGCAGCCCGGTACTTCTCTAAGATGCTTTTGTTCACTTAAAGGACTTTTTTTGTCATCTGAATATTCATTTATATATCAGATTGCACGTTTCTTGAGAAAGATGAGGACTGAAGCTTTTCAGTGCTGTAGATTGAGATGCAGAAATGAATCATAAATGTCTTGAATAATTCTCTTTCAGTTGCCATATTGAAGTTGCTATAAGAATGTGTATTTTAACAACCACCAGTAGTGTTTTCTGACATAGTCTATGCTTACCACTGTGAAAAAGTGAGCATCTGTATGAAGGAGACAAGAAAGAAGTGTTCAACATAATTTAAGATTTTTCTCAAAGTGCAGCCCTTCTGCTTTGTCATTTCCTTTGAGTTTACATTTGCAGTAGGGTTTTCAAGAGTGAGGACGCTTTGGGTTTCTATTTGTTATTAGGAACTGAAATGTGGACATCACCTTCACATACCTAAACATTAAAATGAAATCCATTCCCCCACCACCACCACCTTCTGTGGCTCTAGACTTTCTATATCCTAGAGATACATAAATGGACCTTTGCATGCCAAATACTGGCTTTATTTGTATTGTGTTTATTCTTATGCCAACATTTTGGTTTTATCTCAAGCACTGGTGTCATGGATTGACCCTGTCTGGACACAAGAAGCCCACCAAAGCCACTCTATCACTCCCTTTCTCAACTGGACAGGGGAGAACATAAACCAAAAGGCTTATGGGTCAAGATAAGGATAGGGAGAGATCACTTGCCAATTACTGTCACGGAAAAAGCAGACTTGACTTCAGGAAATTAATTTATTACCAATCAAATCAGGGTAGGGTAATGAGAAATAAAACCAACCTTAAAACACTTTTTCCCTTGAGAAGTTGCATTCAGCTTTTTTATGCTGTCGTGGAGGAACTTCACATTGGTAGGAATGAAAATGAACCAAAACCAATGGGTTTTTTGAAGAGGCTTATTGGACTTAGACAACAGAACTGTTTTGGGATACTAGAAATCAGTAGCAAAGCCATGGAGGTATCATAGGAGTGTTGAATCCTCTTCATTGCTTGTAGCCACAGGAAAGAAAGCTCAAAGCTTAAAGAGTAATATTTAATATGCTGCTCTGTTGAATGATGGCCCAGTTCCAAAAGGCAGTATTCCAATGTCAAATTTTGAGAGAGAAATTAGTTTAACTTATTAATAATCATGAGTTAGAAAACCTTTTCCTGTACTCATCATAGACTGTAGTCATCAGTTACATGTGGTTTTGATGTGTCTCCTTTAGCTTTCCCCAGGATAGCCTTTTTACCCTTCCAAAGTCATGCATTTTAATCTAGGAAAGTGGGACTTGCATGATTTATTTCACTCTGGTGGCATTTTTGCCTGCTTATCTACCCTTTCCAGTCTCATTGCCCCAGTCCTCCTCACAGCTTCTGCATCCTCTTTAACCATTATCTTGCTGGTGGGCTGTAAGGTTCTTGCAAGTTTGGTGAATATTGCTGCTCAACTGGGGGAGACAAATCTGATTAGTTCCTTCACCAACAAAAAGTTTGTAGTGGCAGCCCATTCTTTCTTAAACCTGCAAAGGGAGAAAGGCTGACAATGGATCTACCACATAAAAACAAAACCCCCCAAAAAGTTAAAGGAAGTTCATGCTTTACAAAACTCCAGCAATTTCAGCCACTAGACAAAAAGCCACGGGAAAGCAGCTTCATTAGTTCTTCAGTAGCTTTACTTAACAGGCTCAAAGGGAAATGAGCACTATACACAAGAGTTGAATACTTTTCCAAATGCTCCAGATTATTTTCTGACCTTTGTTTCTTATGAGCTGTATAAATTGGCCAACATCTGTGAAGATATTAAAAAATGTTTCTGCTACTAGAAAATTAGAATATTCCCCTTCTTCATTGGAGCTTCTTCCTCTCCTCTACCCTGCTGAGACTGCTTCCATCTGCTTTTGGGTGACGTTAGCACAATTCAGACTCCCCAAAACTGCTGAACTTTGTCATACATGGTAGTTTGTATAAACAAGACATTCTTTTGAGTCTAAAGTATTTTATATGTATGTTTATAGATATATTCCTTATACCAGAACTGTTGGATAGACTCATAACATGCCTTTCTTTTTTTCTGCTGAGACCCTTGCATGTTTATGGTTGTTCTTAGCTATATTTAGTTTGTATGATTGAGTTCTTTCAATTTTAACAAGAAGTGTTTAGAAAGAAAATGTTCCAAAGTGAGCCACGTGCTTTCCTCTTGTATGGCATTTTTACTCAATTATACAGCAGCTGGTGTCAGTGGAACTGAAGTATTTAAGGAAAATACACATTATAAACTCCGGAGGGTATTGACTTAGGCAGCAGTGCTAATCCTTAACAAATGCCTTTCCTGGTCACAAGGAAATAGGACTTAGGAATTTTGGAGATCTGTGTGTAGATCTGTGTGCAGAATACATCTGATAGTGCCTCTTTGTCCTACGCTGAATTTTTATAAAGACAGGAGTTCTGGCTTTTTCAAGAAAAAACCATAATGAATTCTGGTACAACTGCATTTTATATTTTTAGATTACAAGGGATAATTTTCTTGCCCTTTTCTTACAGCTCTTGTCAGAATTCGTGTTGCTTAATCTACTTGTGCTGCTATTAAAACACACCTTTGTATTTTCCACAGGCTAGGAGAGACTAATCTTAGCTCTTGCTAATTAGTGCTAATTTAGTTATTTGTGCTCCATGAGTGGCCAACAAAGGCCTAATACAGAATGTGCATATTTTATCTTCACAGTAAGCTAACAATCCAATCAATGAAAAGAGGTTTTCTTTTTCTTCTGTAATTCCAATCATACTCTCCCCCCGCCATAAACCTCTGGATATATTGAAATAATGACACTAAGAATCAATTTAACTGTGCTACCATAGTAATAGCAAGAAGCAAGAATTGATAGCAGTGGCACTTCTGCAGAGGCTGAGCTGGAGGTTGACAAAAATGTCTTTTGAAGGCAGAGTGTTTTCATCTGTTGCCAGAACATGGCTGTTTCCAGAGCTGTATAGAGCAGCTGCTGGTGCAACAGAGAAAGCCATCTCCCAGGATAGGATCTGAAGAATGCGTCCCAACAGAATGAAGATATATCTTGGACTCTTGCCTTTGACATCCCTGTCTCCCCCACAACCCCAACCACATCAAGAGCCTTTCTGCTTTTCAGGAGCTAGTATTTTAGATGCTCATTTTACAGAAAGATTCTATTCCTTTCTTTAGGTTAACATGTTAAACTGGTGATACCTCCTGGATGAAGCCAGCAGCTCAGAGTCTACACTACTGTGCTCACCAAAGTCTCCCATATATTCTGGCTGATGACTGTTCAATGATCAGACAAAAAATAGCTTGATATACCCTGTCTTGCAAAACAAGCTTCTGTTGCTGAACTCAGAGTGCTATAGAATGGATATATATGGACCACAGCCTAACCACCAAGTTTAGGGCACCCCAAAGGTAGAGCATGTTATGTAAATTCCTGAATTATATGCATTATTTTTACCTGGGTACATCCTTCTTAATTTAATACTCTGATGGGGATCTAACCCAGGAAGAAGTAAGCAGTCAGTTGATGCAATTTGGGAATACGTTTAAAGTAGTAAGCTTACTGTGTTCTAATGTGTGATTTTTGAACTTCATAGAAAGGTTTGCTGCTGAAGACTATGTTAGATGCAGATCTAAAACATAGGTAGGTAGTTTTAAGGAAGATGTGCAGGACCCCAGCTTTAATCCCAGGCAGCAGTTATCAAACATCAGTAACAGCTTCCTGCCATTAACAGGGAAGAATTTCTGCTGTGGTTTCTGCCATGGAGTTCAAAGTGTGGACAGCTGTGCTCTGAAGTCAAACAGACAGGGAAGGCAGTGAGAGCTCCAAGTAGAAACTCTGCTTAATTTTTGCATTTCATTTCCCTTTCCTGTACTGCTGTGAACACCCAAAAATGTTCCCATTGTTTTCATGGGTTTCAGTTTTCAGTGCCAGCGAAGGCTGAATTGTTTCCTGACTCCCGTACTGCTTTTGGGTTGCACAGCAGAGGTATCTAGTGCACAGAGTCACCCAGACCAACAAGTTGAAGATAAGCCTTTGTATTTTACTTGCTAGTAAGCAAAAAAAATGGTAATGGTTCAAAGCTGAGTATTTCTGAGTAGAAGTAGAAAAAACTATGCGAAGTTACTAACAGTCAAATAGAGCGCTTCTATCTTCTGCATGGAAGTAGAGCAACACATTACTGTATCTGGTGGAGTAAGGTAGGAGCCATACCTGCTGTTTAGGGCAGTGGATTTAAAATCTCAGAAAATACTGAGACCTTCTCATTTCTCCTTACCCTTGTGCTCAGGGAGTCTCCCTTCTCCTGAAGTGTTTTCTTTTACTGGGAAGCGTGTTACTGGTTCACTCTCCATTCACCTCTCTTTTTTTGTAATTCTGTTGCTCCTTTTGTCAGCTAGTTGGGTCTTTTCTCTTCCACCTCCTTCCAGTACCTTCTGAACCCATTTATGAGCTTCAAATACATCTGAAGGAACAGTACGTGCATTGAAACTCTGTAAATGGCTCAGTAAGGTTAATGAAAAGCTGTCTAGAGGGAAGGCAGTCAGACTGATCTTCTCATGGAGGGGAGTGCAACCTCGAGCTGTGGTGTGGACGTGGGAGGTTGTTCAAGAAGAAACTCTGGATATTAGAGGAAATAAAGGTGCCACATCCAGGGAGAGGGACAGCAACAGGAGTCATAAGGTAGCAGCAAAGTGGTGAGTCTTCAGGGACCTGGGGGAAACAGGTTGTGTGGTTGTGCGAGTGATTTCTGGGAACATGTCATTGAGAAGGGCAAAAGGCAAGGACTGTTAATGATGGATGGAGGTGTGTGTACAGGATATAGGGCACAAGTCCACAAGAGAGGCTTTCTTATTCCAGTGTGGGCAGGAGGACTTTTTTCTGGTGGCACCCAATTAATTGTGGTTCTGTTTGATAAATGTTAATATATTCCTGTCTGATAAAACTGCTGTGTTAGCATGTGTCTGGCTGCCATTTGTGAATTCAAGCCAGCAGTTTTGCTGTGCAAGTAGGTCTGCTCTTCAAAAGATGGTAAGTGAACTCATGCTGACTTGCAGCTTCACTCATACAAAAGCATTATGTTGGCAAATCAAGACATTAGTTCTCTCTCTAAACAGTTTAAGAAAAACAGTGTTTGGGCATAGCTGCTTTTAGGATGTAAGATTTAAAAAATTTTGTTTGGTTTTTTCCTGGAATTATTTCAGGTAGTGCATGATCCTTGAAGGTTGTACAAATCCATTTATATTTATATATATGCTTTCATGGCAGTGGCTGCTTCAGCTGCTAAATATCGATTAAAGCATTTTGATACAAAGATCGGCTACCAGCAAACCTTCTGTGTGCAAAAATTAAGTACATTTGAGCTTAACTGTATTAAAATCAAGATGGCTGTGCTTGGTTGATTTACATATACAGACTAACTTCGCCCCAATACGTTATTTCTAGAATGTGCTAAGACTTTACATATGTTTCTGTCCAGTTAAAAGAAGTATCATATGGTGATGACTTAATTTAATCTTGCAGATCTGGTAAATATTTATTAATGCCATTATTGTTATGCTTCTTTCATTGTCTGTGTCTGTCAAAACTAAAAATAGGGCAAATAGGGTTTGCAGATTTCAAATCATTAAATGGTTAATGCAGATAATCGATAAACAAATGGGAAAAACACATATCTGATAAATAATATATGCATAGAAATTTTAGCCTGCCTACAAAGCACTGTGAAACAGAAGTGAATAAGCAACAAAATTGGAAATATATTCAGTGTTACTTGAGTTAGTTTTGCAAGCATCCAAGAATTATAAGGATATAAACTAGAGATTACAGCATTGCATTAGTGTTACTAGAACGCCCTTCACTTTATATTTAAAAGTAGTTACTATATGGTTACTTCTGAGTCCTGCTTTGAATCTGGTTTGCATGAATCCCATGTTTCTGCTTCCTATCTCCTTTGGTTAAGTGTGCAGGTAACTGAACTAGTTTCCTAGCAGCTGGCTGTGCATCACTGGTATCTCAGCAGGGCAGCCTACCCAAGGAGCCATTATAGTACTTGATGGAAACTTCTTAAGCTGTGTGCAGTTTTCTTTGGTGTGAGCACTCTTCTGAATGTCTAAGCATTTCTACATCAGGTGAGGAGACCACAAAGATGTCCTTTGCTTGGATGCATTACTCTGTTCGTGGTTCTTGTGTCCCTCATATGTCTTTCCATTTAGTGATCTTTTCCCAGCTGTCCTGGTCGACAAGGGATAGGTGAACACAGCTCATTCCAGAGTTCATTAGCACTGCTTCAAGCATCAATTAGTAGTGAAATAAAAGCACAGTGGTAGTACTGAGATAGCAGTACTTCGAAAAAATGAAACATTTTCATCTGCCCTTAGGGACATGAGGAACTGCCCCTGAAATGCTCCCATGGTAAGCTCAGAGAGATGAAATCACTGTTCTCCACCATAGCATCATGTTCTGAAGTAAGTAAATCACCTGCTCAGTCTATGCTGTTGTATCTGTAACAATCCATCAAGTATGCTGCTGAGGCCCTGAGTACTACTGTAATAGAAAACAGCATAAAAAAAAAAAAAAACTCTGACAAACCCAGCCTCAGAATAAAGAATACAGACACAGAGCTGTGGCTTTATTTTCTAAATGAAAGTGAAGAGCCCTGTAGATAAATTTCTGCATTTGAAGTAGCATTGGATGTGAAAGCTGATGCAGATGAGTACAGGAGGAGTCTGACTGACTGTCAGCTTTCGTTTATCAGTCAAAGGGTATTTCTCTATTCATGTAGTATAGATCAGAGTGGCAGCAACCCAGGGGGCCCTCTTTAAATCAGTCTGGGTATTCATGACAGTATCAGAGAGAGCTGCAGAGGAATGCTCTGCTCAGCACGCGATGTCGGTTGATGCCAGCTGCTGAAATGGGGGAGTCCTCCCTGGGTCTCCACTCAATAAGAACACGGTAAAAGTATCAGAGGGGGAGTTACAATACTGTCCAAATTTCTTTTTGATGATGCTTTGGGTGGTGTTTGAATTCTGACAAACACTACTGTGAATGTACTACTACAAACTTGTCAAGGTGAATGGTTTTCAGATGGGTTTTCTGCACATCTGGACTCCCTGTATTTCTCTGTCTCTTGTTACTTGTCTGTACAACAGGGACGTCTACCTTGCTTTTCCATCCATTGTCTCCTGTGTCTGTCTGTATTACATGCTATTTTTGGCAGATCCAATCTCTTACAAGTGTGTACAAAACCCACCTGGATCCCCAGGTTTGTCTGGGGACTGGAGATACTGCTGAATACTAATAAAAGGGGAGACCTAAACAATTTTTGTATTAACAGCTCAGGCTGTGAATTTTCCTTTGAATCTGTTTTCTATAAAGAAACTGGATGGTCTTAGTAAAAACAGGCAAAAGGATGATGCCTGAAAATGTAAATGTGGTTATTTATCAATTTTGGTTCTTTTTCAGCTGACCTTCTAGAGAGCTCCCAATAGCTGTCAACACAGACATAATTACGGACCACAGAGAACTCCAATTCCCCCAAACTAGGAAATAAATTAGTTCTTTTAGTCCTTCTGGAACATGGTGACAGGAGGAAACTGAATCCCATTTGCTACTTTGTGGTTTTTTTGGTTGGTTGGCTTTTTTTTTTTTTTTTTTAATTCCCAAAAAAGATACATCCTAATTGTATGTACTAATGATTATTTAAAAAAAAAAAGTTAACCCCAAGGTAGTCTGGGGTTAGTCTAGATGACCTTTAGAGGTCCCTTCTGGCCTAGATCATTCTATGATTCTATTCAACCAGATATGAGATTGGGGATAAAGAGGGGCTTTAGTCTCAGTTTATTAATTGTGCAGTGTAAGGATATACAAGCAGCATTTTATCTTACCTACCCCACGCTGTGGACTGAAAGAGCCCCAAGCTACAGTACATAGTAGATAGTAGATGTTGCAGACATTCTTTAATATTTGTAATGTATATAGAAATCTTGGGCAAATTGTGCCTCAGAAATGCCAAGTGTGCTATGATATTTTGTTGAAAATTTAAATTCATTGAAATTGTTTCTGTGGTTTAAAAGGTGATGGTCTTGGTCACAAGGACAGGCAGGTACAGTAATTGTAGAGACTAGGTTACTAAACCACTACAGTCCTTTGTTTCTTGCCAAGAATTAAGAATTACATGTGAGCGTATTTAAAAAAATAAAAATCCATCAATTAATCAGAAGTGATA
Organism: Megaceryle maxima; assembly: GCA_024605025.1. NCBI lineage: Eukaryota > Metazoa > Chordata > Aves > Coraciiformes > Cerylidae > Megaceryle > Megaceryle maxima. The sequence goes on from JANHGN010017092.1 coordinate 76,960, forward strand.
AAATATTTAACAAGTGTACTGCAGAGTGAAGATCATTCAGACTAATGAAATAAATACGCTCACAATTTTTCAGTTCCCATACCGTGCTGAGGATGTCAGAAGGTCCTCCATGCGAGGCTAGTCCTGCTTCAGCACCTTGGGGGGGGGGAATTCAAGTTGGGCTTTGGCTGTGGGCCATTTCGCTACTCCCATGTATAAAAAGCAGTCCCTGCTCCCTTCCTTGTTAGAGTAATGCTCTTTCTCTTTTCAAAGTAGAAAAAGCAGCTCAGCACAATAAACCTCATCCCCATCCCAGTAAGGCAATGACCCCTGGTGACCTCCCTTCCCTAGACCTGCTGCAAGAGAAGCTGGGTGGTGGCAATGGTGAGGTGTGGGAGGAAGAGGCAGTCTGACCCAGTGAAGTGGGTTAGTACAGCTTTCCCAGGGAATGGCCAAGATGTCTGTGTGCTGCCAGGGGCTCCCGTCATGTCACGGCAGTAACACTATGCTGGGAGGCTGCTCCAGTTGTCTCCTACTGCTTGCTTTTACAGTGAAGAATCATATTCTGCTGAAAACCAGCATGTAATTATTTCATCTATAAAAAGAAGAAAATAATTTTAATATAAGGTGTAGAGCATTAAAATAGTAAATCCAATTTATAGAAAAAACTACAGTAAATAAACATAACAACAACACAGTAACAACAATGTATTCCTGTGTAGCATTAGGAATTTTTTAAAATTACTAACCTGTTTTGTGACCAGTCAGGAAAATGAAATATCGGTTCTCTCTGCTGAGTAGTGAAATGCCCAATTATTAAATGCAGCAAAATTTTTTATGGGTAACATTCAAAAAATCTTTTGTGTTTTGCCAGTCATGATGCAAGTGGGCTTTTAATACCACGAGGATGTCAGTCCTAACAAGTTCTCTGGAAAGCGTTAGCCTTGCTGTAAGACTGAGCTTTGCTGGATAAGCTCTCAGCGAGTTGTAATGCAGCCTGTTGGCCATAGCTGTCAGGGTGTCCCAGTTTAGTTGTGTATCAATTGGCTATATCCAAGCACCATCTGCTTGAAACCTTCTGCCACAAGTGGAAGTTTACAATTGAAACGGTACTCGATCAGATCAACACATTGCCGTGCATCTCGATTAAGCAGTAAGGAAGCAGAAGGAAAAATAATAGGATATTTTCTTTTTTGGATACAGATTTGCAGGTAGATTAATATCAGTCTTCTGGAAAAAAAACCAAAACTATGAATAGGTTCAAATACTACATCTCTTTTCCTCAGCATCATGTTTGTCTTTTATTATATACTATAATAATTTTAAATTAAGAAACATCTGAGATTTTAAAACTATATTCTGGGATATGCTGACTGTGAATTAGCCAAAACCAGTGAGATGAATTGTGCAGTAAACCATACTAATCTCTACTTTTTGCTGTAGTGGTTTAAAATAAAACCCCCAAACTTTCCCATGATCTTCAAGAAAAGCGCTCCTGGATCAGGGACTTCAGAAGGAAAACCCTTATTGTTAGCTCCCAGTGGGGGATCAGCTCCCATCAAGCCAGGAGGATAATACTATCGGTAAATTGAGCAAATGTCCTTGCCTTTCCAATCAGCCAGTATTTGAAGGGTATTATCCTGCTAAACTTGTCATCCACTTTAAATGGAAGTTGGACTGCAAATATGCATACTCTACTTAACATGACTTTTGAAGAGTTGCCATTTAGGGGTTGGATTTAATTCTTAAAGATATAACTACGTTGCAGCTTTATTTAGTCTCCATTTATTTGCTTTACCATTCTGCAGTTTATAATCTAGTCAGTATGTAAGGAAACTACTAATGAATAAGCACAGGAAACAAGAAACATCTTAGAGAAAAAAAAAAAAAAAAAAGCTGAAAAGTTTCATATCCATCAGATTCAGTAAATTTCTTTCTTGAAGTAATCAGAACATAACTGATGCTACTGTGTGTCAGAGCAGAAATAACCTTTTTGATGTGGAATAGAGAGTGACATGCTAGAAAATTTAGGGAAATTGTGGGTCATCCTCTCTAGTCAGTGCATTCCACATAATCAGAGCTTGAATTCTGAAAGTTTCCATTTGTTGTTGCTGTTGGTTGCCCATTTGATTTCTCTGTTTTGTCCTAAAGCTGGGTGAATGCTAATATTTGTTAGTCTCATAAATACCACTGCTTTCTCATCTGAAGACTTGACTATACTGATCTCTTGCAGCCCTTAAGTAACAACTGTGGTCTTCAACAGCTTTAGCTGTAATCAAATGATACAGAATACAAGGCACATTTTCCCCTTCTAACATGTATATAATAAATCTATCTCTGTATGTAAATGTATACCTTATATATATATAATGTGAGTGGAGGGAGAATGTGTGGTGTGTCTGTGTGTGCTGAAACAATCCGACACTTTGATGTATTTGCTGTAACAGACCAGAAAATTATTTCTTTAAGTCTTTTATTTTACCAACCTATTGACATTACTCTGAATCGTAGGTGGAGACATCTTCTAAAGATCAAAAGCACAAAGCAGAGTCTGCTCTTGGGGTTGTGCACAGTGCAGGGGTAGTGACTTAAACTTGATTGTGGTTCCTTGTTGCTTCTTTTTCATCTCTAGGATATCATCTCGCTCTCTCTTCTAGAAAAACACATGCATATTTGATCAGTTTGCATCAGGAATTCATCCCTTCTACTTCAGTGCGTGTGAAAGGCTGGCAGCAGGGGATTTCCACCCATGGCGTATCTCTCCACCTAACTGCATTACAGATCAGCAGTTCATCACATCTGTGAAGTGTTGCAATATAAAACTGTGGCTTTATGAACCAGGAAGCACTGTACATCTGAACCCAGGTGACTCACTAAATAAGACAGTAAATAGTGCTCCTCAGTTTCAAGGTAAAAATGAAATTTGTGAAAGAAATTACTTAAATTAAGAAGGTCAGCTTCTTAATAACTCAACTGCATGCCTACAAACATGTCACTCTGGCTTTTAATGTGTTGCCATTAGTAAGCTGGACAGGAGGAAAGCCCAAAGATTTTAGAGGCTGCTGGAAGCAGAGCAAGTGGTTAACTAGGGTCTGTTCTTAAGATACAAAGGGAACCAATATCACAGCTTGAAACAGAGATAGTAACATTTTGCTTAGTTTACAGGGTCAGTTTTGACCAGGAACAGTATTTCTTTTTACTTTGTATTCTAAGTCATGGAACCCTTAGGGAAGATGTGGATTGTTACACAGCTGTTAAACTTCATTCTGGTCCTTAGGGAGTGACTGCCTTAGTCTACCAAAAGATCTTGGACAGGGCTCATGTATTAGTGAGTATTTTTGCCACTCTTTGTATGTGAAATAATTAATAATTCTGATGTTTTCAAACAGAAGCCTAAGCAAAATCAACCCTGACACTGTCTGAACACTTCCTGTTGAGAAAGACAAGGTTGTCTTTTGTGTTCTTTGCATGGGTAGGATGATCATGATGATCCTAACCTCCAAATATATTTTCATTTTAAACATCACTAAAGGAGGAGGTTATTTTTCAACATTTTAAAATATTTGGACCTAGGTAGGTGAGAAGTAATAATGGACAGAAAGAAATTAAAGGAAACACAAATGTCTTAGCTTTTGAGAAACAATCTTCTAATATTTCCAGCTGGCTGAGTAAGAGACATAAAATGTTAATTTTCTTCTTTGGGATTTGGGAATTTGTGCTTTGTGCAGATCTTGAAATATAATGTAAACTGACTGGAGTCTGGTTCCATGCATTGATTATGATAAATTAATGAAGTAGCTAAAAGAGAAGGACGATTTTAAAAATGTACTAACAGTGAACAAAGGAATGACCTCTACATCCTGCACTAAATGTGCGGGGGTTTTTTCTCTTTGGGAGAGTCCAAAGCTACTGTGGGAATCACATTATTAAGAATGACACTTACAATGAGGGCTTTGGCCCATTAGTTTAATCTGCTTTAAAAAGAAGAGAAGGGAAAACAAAAATTACAGTAGTATAACTACAGTGTTTTTGAGATCTCGTGCTGTCAACTAAGCCCTAAGGATGGACACAGTGTCTGTTGAAGGCAGTGCTAAGGAGCTGGAGTGTTCACCATCTTCTACACCAACATTATTACTTTAGTGGTCTGTCACTCTGGCTTGCTTGCTGGAGGACAGTGTCAAGCAGACACTTCAGCACGCGCCACTAATTTCTCAAACCGCAAGTTCCTTATTGTTAGAGCAAGGGAGATGCAATTCAGATTACAAACCACTAACAGAAGCATTTAGAATGTAAGGCTTTATTTGAAAAAAAAAAAATCTATTGATAGCTTTTAATAAAAGTCATCATATATTCATATGAAATTAATGGTTCTCTAAAGCCACAGACAATAGGAGAGATTTACAGTGGGGATGTCTGACATGTTAACTGTATTGAGTTGTGTGACAAAATACCCAAAGGGCTGTACTGGAGACCTAGTGACCTAGAAATTTTAGCTGCTATGCTTTGACAAAGTCAGAGAGTACAGCACTGTACAGCAAAAGGCTTTGGGATTTTAATAGAAAAAGTAATTGAAAGAGACTTGCCCTCAGCTGACCCGGCTAAACCATGTGGTTAGAAGTCCCTGTTGCTCCATGAGAAAACACTTCCAGTTTCTGACTCTGCGGATCGAGAGAGCAATATTTGCAGCTGAGACAACACGTCTGGTCTCTAGGAAACATTTCAATTGCTCTGCTGTTCACGCCTGTGGCAAAGTGAGGTATTAATCGGGTGACAAAATTTCACACTTAGTACTGATCAAAACAGGCTCAGCTTAATACAATTACTACCATTCAGACAATCTTAATAACTTTGTGAAGCAATTTAGTTCAGCGTTGTATGCACTGGGTGAAATAAAGGTGGAGCCTTCTAGGAGGACACCTCAGCTTACACATGTGAACCACAGCGGAGGAGAGGAAGGAGTGGCAATATGAACACCTTCCATGGCCTGGATTATTATGTGTTTGCCTCGGGTGGTTCTCGCTCACAGGATGGATGATTATTTTTATCATATTGCATGGGAAAAATGGCAATCAAATTCATGAGAGAGAGAGAGAGAGGAAAAAAAAAAAGGCAGTCTGATAACCCAAATAATTATTTCCATAAAATTTCAGAAACAGTCTCCTTGCAAGTGTGTTTTTGATAGAAAACAGTCCTGCATTAGAATACACAGAATGGAAAACTCTGTTTTCTTAACCAGGTCTTTATAGCTATTGTTATAGCTATAGCTGCTGTGTTTGTGGTCTCCTAACACACAGCAGAAACACAAAGTACAGTGTTGAAAATGAGTTCATAATATGCATTGGATTTTGGAAAATAACAGCTGAAGAAGAGCTTAGTCTTTGGAACAGAAGTCTTACAAGGATACTTTCCAGGGAAACTGTAGGAACTGTATGGCTCTAGCCTGAAGTGAAAAGTTACCTGATCAGGAATTGAACAATCAAGAAAAGATTTACTGGAGAGAATATTATGAGAGGCACTGTCACTGTTACAGCACTTAAGCTGTTCAACAGCAAGATTCAAGATGCCTGATTACAGAGCTCTTAGTCCAGTGCAGGGATTTGGTTGGGGCTTTATGACTGGTCTTTTACAGTTGGCAAAATTATGCTTCCTCCTCCTCTATAAAAATCTGAATCATAGAAGTCTATGTTACACTGTAAGAAGTGTAGGAATTAAGGGTGTCTGAGGCAATTCCTATTTTGCAACATTTCTTGCAGGAATATGGAAGCTCAAGCCTAATTAAATGTGTATTTCTTTTGGATCATCCTTGAGTCCTTTTTAAAATGAAGTGACCTTACTTAAATCCATATAATCTGAATACATGATCACTCTGAAAACTCTGGATGACATCCGAGAACATTTTATCTTTTAGTATTGCAAGAAAAGACTTTCTGATTTCTTTCATTGCGGATAATACCTGTACTGCAACAGTTTGGGAGTGTTTTATTTGATAGAGATTGTGTTTACGTGAGACAATTTAGTTAATTTAGTTCATGGCAAATCTAACAGCGAGCTCTTTCTGCAGAATGAACATGTGCTGCTTCCACTTGTAATAGCACAGTGATCCAGAAGCAGCACTTGGTTTAGGTATACGTTTCTTCTGAGTATCTCAGGTGCCAGGAGTGGATGTCAGCTGCCAGGCATTCTGGGGTAGTTTTCAGGATCAACTTCCATGCATTTGTGGATTTGCAATAATCTCCAGTCACAAATAGGTCCCCATGACATTTAAGTAGGATTGTTTCCCTTTATAGTTAGGTGCTTCCCTGAGAGCAAAAAATTCAGCATGTTACCGTGTGATTTCTTGCTTCCAGAGTGGGTGGATTTAAACTGATGTTAAAAAAAGAGAGGAATCAATTAGTATTCAAAATTACTGTGTCAGCCTCTTTGTGGTGGAGCAATGGCTGATGAAAGCGTTGCCTTGACAGTCTTAGGTCTGAGTTTGAAAACTTGCAAGTGTTCCTGGGGAGGAAATTGTTATTGCTGAAGGCTTTTTAAAAAATATTTCTGCTGTTTTGGTTGCAGGTCAACTCAATTCTCAGTTTGAAGTTCTAGGATTGAATGCCGAGCTGAAAAAAAAAACAGTTTGCATACCACCTTGGGATTGCTGAGAGGAAGTGCTCTCCTTCTCTGACAATTCTATTTTATAAATACTGCACTGAGGTCAAACATAGACAAGCACATTGTAAAAATATATGGCAAAGATTTAGAGATTTCCTGCCAATAATTTTAAGATGTCCTGTTTTATTAGTTCTCATGTAGCTGCTTCTGAAGAGATGGCTTCTTTCATACAGTACTAGTTTTCTATGGATGCAGAATTAATTAGGCAAGGGCAGCATAGGCAAGTTGTGTGCAACTTGCTCCTAGGAATTTGTATTCTTTTAAAATCTCATTATAATACTTATTTTCCTGCTCTGAGGCTTTACGTACTGCATAGTCTGCATAAAAATACTTACTGATCTGGATGGTTTGTCAGAACGCATTGGTAGGTTTTTTTCTTTCTCTTTCAGTTCATATTTATTGAAACCTATGAGTTAAGCAAAACCACAGTTTTTATTTGAAATAAGAATAAACCACTTAGCTTCAGAACAGGAAAAAAAAATAGTCAGTATTTTTTCCCTTTTATAATATGAAATTTGATTCAGATGATTATTTGTTATGGGAGGGGTTGTTGTCACCTCAAGTTTTTGAGACTGAACAATAATCATCTGGATCAATGAGACTCTTAACTGAAATTAAACTGAGACATCAGATGAGGCTGTCTGTATGATGGGAGATATTTAACCCAATCAGCAAAAGCAACTGGGATTTAGAGCAGGACTTGTTGGTTCAAAAGCCAGGTTTTCATCGCTGACCATCACTGTCTCATATGTCCCCACATCCATAAGCTCTGATCTTCAGATTTAGTACTGAGGCGAGATGATCTGTTGTTCTGTGCTCATACAGCCTGCATTTATACTGCTAGATAAGATTCAAGGAGTGAACTCAGCCATGGTACTGCTGATAGTCTGTCCCCCCTCTTAGCAGGTCCTGGGGCAGCCTCCTCCTCTGATATGCTGGGGCAACATACACCAGGAACTATTTTTCTTTAGGTCCCTTTGTCCTGCAGTACCTTAATGTATTTTGAAACCTCATCCTCCCCATGATGCCCTTTATACCACAGACCAGGGCATGAAACACATCCCAAAATTCCCTGCTATAAAACCTACTGACTGCAGTGCAGTCATAGCGTTATTTCAGGCACTTAACGGCCAGCGAATGATTCCTGGCCCTGTTTTATTTAGCTGTAGTCAAGGAGACTAGAACGACTGGGCTGTGATTCATGAGCAGAGATAAAGCTGGCAGGGCCTGGTTTTTCCTCGTCCCCAAGGAAACAGAAAGCAGCTTTAAATGAATGGGCAATTTCAGCTCAAGATGGAAGTTCATTGGTACTTAAAAATCCAGCATCTCCGAGTGAAGGTCACTAGTGCTGGGTTCTGACCCTCAATTCCTGCCTTGCAGTCAGGGCTTCCACTCTGGTCCTTTGCAGAGCAGCCATAGTCATGGCTTTTCTCCAAATCATGGCCTAACATAACAGAGTTTGACACAATTTTGGGTGGCTGGTAGCAATTCCTACAAGCAGCCCATGACAAGCTGGGTTTGGAGTAGAAATAGGAGCTTATTGGTTTGTAGCCCATGATGTCAGGGAGATCTCACCTTTATTTCCTTGCCTAGTGCTGGTGTGCTCTCCTGACAGCTGCTGCCTGGCAATTCCTGGAAATAGGGACTTTGTATGATGTGACTGAACTTGGCAGAGGCTCCCCAAATCCTGACTGCCCGGTACAGCAGAATGTCAGATTCTGAGATGAGAGATATGGACTTTCTGTTTGTCTGTGTGCGACACAATTTTTAACACTGGTAAAATTGAAGATATCCTGGTTGGTTCATAGTGTGTTCTTCCGAGGGAATAAAAACTTCTTCCACCTCTTCCCTCCTCCCTCGAGTTAGGAAAAGCATAAATCAAACTCCTTAAGGTGAGGCAGGTCCTTAGAAGGGAGAAGTCTTTGCTCATGGTAGAGCTTTGAGCAGATCCCTGGGCTGAGCTTAGTTAGTAAGCCTGACTCGGTATCTGTAGGCAGACTGCCTTGTCAGAAGGCTGCCAGTGGCCGTTCATCATTGCAGGGTTAATGCTTTTGATGTGCAGAGGCCGGATGCTTTTCCCGTGCGCAGCGTGACAAGTCCTGTGCATTTTATGAAAATGAAAGCGTGTGCTGCCGGTCAGCGCGGTGACTCCTCCGATGAGTCAGAGGGTTTGCTGATTAACTGATGTACTGAGACTGTGCTTCTCAGATGTTTCCAGTTCAGATTCTGTCTGAATAGCCTTCCTGAAGAATTGTTTACTTTTGAATTACAGGAACATGTTTTAGCATCCAAAGGGTAATAGAGAGAGGCAGAGCTGTGGGGAATTAACCAAGCATGTGCAGTCAATTCAGCCTAATGTTTTCTTCCTAGTAGTATTTTTTAATTATCTTTGTACTTAGGAAAATTTTAATGCTTATGAGAGTTACCACGCTTAGAAACTCAGGAAACTGTGTTGAAACAGGCTGCATAAGCAGCAGCAATGTTCCCTTCGGGTTCATTGACCTCACTGCAGAGCTAAGTGCTTAAAGTTGGGTGCTGCTCACTTCTTACCCTTTAATCGGTCTGTATTTATTGTGAGGTGGACAGTTTTGCATGAAGAACTGATTTTATCTTGAAGAAATATTAGCTTTCTAGAATGTTGTTTAATTTCCTCCTTTAAGATTCCAGTTTGTTAATTAATTTGGGAGAGTGGAAATGGTAACTTCACAGGGAGAAGTTTCCTTTAGTAGAATCAAGTCATCCCGTTCCTTGCATATTGGCAGTTGCCCTTTTTGTACAGTAATACTGTGATAACTTATTTTTTTCAAACATGGAGGGAGGGGTTGGATAACTGTATTATCGCAAAAGCAGACCTCATTTCTAGTCTGAGGGTAGTAATTCCATCAGATTCTCACCACTGTGTAATTTTAAGGAACTTTATGTGATTCTGCATAGAATCTCTTCTAATAAGAAGTTAAGTCATCTTTCCTTGGACCACTGCAGTGTAGATGTATACATTGGAATGCATTGCCTTAGGCTCCTTTTAGAATTAAAGAACAGAAATAAGCATTTTTAGGATGTGATTTGCCTGAATTGTTTTAGGTATACACTATGGGATGAGCTCAAGTATGTTACAGCAGTGCTGTTTCTTCCCTTTGGTGACAAAGTGGGTTCTAGCTGGTCCTGGCTTTCAGAGTATCAGTCATTCTTTCTGTGCACAGCCTGTGTCCTTTATGGATTTTTGTTGCATGCAAGGTGATCTCTTTTTTTTGTCAAGCTAACTTCTAGACTAATACAGCCTTCAAACACCTTGGTCATCTATTGTTGTGCTTGCAAGTCCAATAAGACTAGTGCTATTCTTCCTCTTTTATACTTTTTAATACTTTTCTGCTTTTCACACTTGTATACTCCTTCAGCCCCAGGAGGATTATAGAGCCGCTCAGGCTGCCTTGTGTGACTGAACCCAGCGAGTTCCTTCAAACCATTTAAATTCTGGAGTGGGGTTGCCTTGGAAATAGCAAATAGAGAATGATGTGTAGAAACTGCAGAAAAAAATTGTCAGAGAAATATCTTGTGCAGTTGAAAAAAGTAGTTGTATGTATCAAAAATGTGGGAAGAAATAAAGCTTGTATGGTGCTTTTATATTTTTAGTGTCAGTTTTGCCTAGTAACAACTGATGGTAGATTGGATGAAATTGTACATGTGCCTGGGCTGTTGCAGTTTTCCTGTCTTAATTAACCTGTTAGGTTCTCCTCAAGTAAACCATATCTTTTTTAATAGAGATGCCTAGCTGCTTGCCGGTAGTCTGGGCCATCAGACTCTAAATATCATACCATGCTCATATAAATCTGAAAAACACTGTAATTGGTACAAAGAGGTGCCCCAATAACACTGTTTAGATAGTACTGCAAAGCTTAGATGTATTTATTTTTATCCATGTCTCATGCAGCTCTCCATTTGTTTCTTTGCAGAAGAGAATAGCAGCGCAGCTAGAAATGATACATGGGCAGACTTCAAACTGTGCCCAGTAAAGACCAGTGGTTTGAGAAGAGCTAAGTATTTGGTTTGGCTTTAATAATCTGCATATCGAAATGGTGATACTATAAAATGGAAAGAGTGATGATAGGAAAATGTCTTCTGTGCATGGATGCACAACAGAAAAAAATTGTTTGCTTTTGATCTGTTGTTTTCCTAGCAAGACTGACAGCTGGCTGAGAATTATTGGATGTGCTACATTGCCACTCTTCACTTCCTTCATCTGGAACATACAGACTTGTTTAGACAGGAACATGTTTCTTCTTCAAACACACAGGACATCAGTGTTTCTTCTCCATCAAAGGATAGTTCATTCTTATATCCCAAAGGCTAGAAATGCACTATAGTCTACAGCATATTGGCTTAAGCCTTGATTTAGTTGCTGGTAAGCAAGTCAATCATCCATAATGTCCAGGTAAGACACTGGATAACTGAAGGAGCAAGCCTGTGGCCTATATCCTGAAACTGGAAAAGAAATTAAATTGTGATAATTATTAATATCACAATACTTCATTGGCTCGGGTCTGGGCTTGATTCTCTTTGGTGCAGAAAGCGTGTGTTCTCTGCTTCTTCCAGAGACCAGCAGATCCCTGGGGATGAAACTACCAAGGAGCTACTGTTAGTTTTGCCTGAGATTTGATCCTTATCTTTTGCTTGGACTGACTTTTGCTGTTGTGTGTTATGAATAGGATTGTTTTTAGTCCAGCTGCATCCACTGAGGACAAAAAGCAGAACTCCCATTAGCCTGTAATCACACTTGTATGCAAGTCCATTGCTTATGATACCCCTTGGCATTTTAGCACATAGGTAAGGTTATGGATCTCAGTGGATGTAGCAAAGATATCAGTCCTAAACTCAGAAAGCATGTATTTGAATTTTTTCCTGTCTCGGATGCAAATGTTAGTGACTTTTGGGGGGTGCGAGGCAGTATCTATTCTCCCTTCTACTCTCTATTTAAAATTAATAGCTCCTTGATATCGGCTTAATATAGCTCAGTTTTTATCACAGCACAGTCCCGGATTGTCTTTGGGTATTGTCAGCCACAAACACAGGAAATAATCCCTCATTAGGCTGAATTATCTAGACGCAGCACAGGCTGGCTGGGCCAGTGCTTAAATAGTATTGTACTGACAAGGGCTTCCTGTTTAGTACAGGAACGTTGAGAGATCCGAGATGAAACTGCAGCAGCAGACCCAAATTTCATCTCAATGGGTGTAAGGAGCCGATGAAAAACTCCCAATCCAACAAAAATAAAATACTGGCTTTTGGCCACTTGGAAGAGTTTCCCTTAAGAAAAGTATCCAGAGAGTTGCTCCTTACATGTCATGTAATATTTTCAGCCTACTGAGGTTTTTGAGAGGAAAAATGCCAGGCTTAAAGTTTTATACTTTTATTTAATAACACAGGCTGGGTATTTAGTGTTCAGTAAAAATGTGTTAAGAACATCTTCAAGGTGCAGTTAACAATTATGATTTTTCTCTCTCTCCTTGTTCAATGTTTTTAGAGTCCAGTGGTTTGAGGTAGGGTCATTTATCATTTTCTGATGGGTGGGCATAATTTTCAGCAGTCCTCCATGGCAGTCAGCAGACAAGAGGGTAGAAGTGGGGACGGATGTTTTCTGCTGTGCTCTGAGCATGGCTTGCATGTATTTCAGCAATGGTTGTGAATTACAAATGGTTGCATTCAGGAGAGTGAACCTGAGCCCTGACTGAATTTGGCACCAGTTCATACTGGCCTCAGTTTCTCTGGGATTTGTGGGGTTTTTTTAGACATGATATGGTTTGGGCTATTTCCATATGAGACATTTTGTATGAAATCTCACCATCTGAAATCCCAACCCCTGGGATATGCCTGATACAGCTTTCCTCGGCTCCCTTTTCTGACCAAGGCAAAGTTCTGAATTTCAAGCACTTAACCTGTGCTGCTCTGAGTTTTAGAGTACAATGGAAATGGAATTGAGGGACTTTGGGGCAGGGCCCAAACCACAGCAGTACCTGCAGGGGTCAGGAACCAGGAGGGGTCCCTGCGCCCTTAGGTTAGATTTTGACAGACAGGTGAGAGACATTTCAACTTCTTGCTCTCCCATTCTGTCGTGTAAGAACAATGCAATAAGTAGGCCCATGACGTTTCTGTATATGTGTTAGAAATTATTCTGTATGGTTGGGCACTACCAGAAGTATTCCACATCATCTTTTTTTTGGTTCTACATCCATTCTCTTTTTCCTTGCTATCTCTCTGAAGTTGCCATCTCCCCTACTCCCTGTATAACCTGAAAAGAGGCTATTCCTTACTGATGGTAAACATCAGCAAAATTATCATGTTTAAGCACCTAATCCCATACATACCCATAGATATCACTGGTATCCAAGCAATCTGTATTTTCTTAGCTCTTGCCTTATTTATATGCTGCAGAGTTCTCCTGGACAAAGAATTTCACATGGCTAGATATCAACCCACTTTGGATAAATCACCGCACAGTTTTGTTTAATATAAATTACTTCTATTTTAAAGCCTTGGATTGTCCACGTGTTTTTCTGTTCCTGTTTAGTTCAAATTTATCCATCCCCCAGATCCTTGTGATCCCCCTTAAGATACTTACACAGTGCAAGAAGATCCCCCCTGTAGCCTTCTCATCTTCAGATACATACGCTTAAGTGCCTCATCCTGTCATATTAGCAAAGGCCCTCCCTACTTTTGGCCAGACTTGTATCTCTCTCACAGATTTTCTCTAGAATGTGCATGTTGCTTATGTGAAGATAAGATGTGCCCAGCTCCAGATTATGCCCTGAGATGGCTATTTATAATGGCACAATCATTAGGTTTTTTAGCATTTGGAAATCATCCCTTTCGAAGTTGTAGAAAACAGCACATTGCTCTTCTCCTGGGAGAAGTGTGCTTCAAGGCTGGCTCTGGGGAGCATGATGGGGGCAAGTTTTGTTCACATGGTTGGTGGGGAAGAAGTCTTGCAAAAAGTGATGGCAGTGGTTCTCTTGTGCCACGTCAATGAGGGTAATCAACTGACAGACTGAATGCTGTAGCACGGGACTGAAGATATCTAGCTCCTTGGCAAAGGTTGAGTTACCATGTAGAAGACCCCTGCTGAAAGCAACATAAACTAGCTGGCCAGGCCCTATATATATGGTTGGCAGTGAGGGTAGTAGAGTGAAGCCAGGCTTTTTGGAAAACTCTAGCATTAAATGTTGTTCATGCTGTTTCTCTCAGCTTGGGTGTGAAAATTACTGGTATTGAAACATTTCATTGCAGTATTTGCAGCCTGATGTTTCAGTCACTTCACTATTCCTGTCTGCCAGGAAGTGAAACTGGGAAGCCTGCTTCCTTTGGGCAAGGCTGGCTAAAATGCATTAAGAAATTAATAGATGAGGTCTGTAAAGGTGTAATTTGTATTATTGCAGGCCAGGAAAGAAAAGAAATGTTAGCCCAGCCTCATGCCATTTGTGAATGACAGCATGGCATGAGGATCAGAGATTTGTCTGGGGATTAAGAAGTAAGAGCAAAGGGACTAGTGATAGAAGAAGACAAATGTGTGTGGTCTGGTACAGAACTGTGGGGTTGAGCTGAATGTATGAAAGGGAGACGGGTAGATTTATCAGCAGTACCATTTCCAGTCATGTTGGTGCTGCAGACTATTCCTCAGCATATTTCATTTAAAAGCATAATTTATTTAAAAAAAAAAGAAAAGTATTTTTTTGTCTTTTCATCCTTTTTTAAAACATCCTTCGCCTTTGAGGGACAGAAGAATTGGTCCTGTACAATATCTCATCTCCTTTGATACCTCTTGTGTCAATCCTGCACTTACCTGAGGTTATAGCTAGATGTCAGCCTCAGATGTGTATCAGAGGCTTGTCAGTCAGAATCAGATTTATTTTTGCTCCTTGTCTCTCGGTACCATAGACTGCTGAGATAGCCTGATAACTAGGGCTTGTCTCCTTCCCAAAAGCCTAGCCTAGAGGGCTCATTATTAAATTTTAACAGAGCCATTAGTAAGGGTTTGCTTTTAACAGTCTCAGAGGAGTATCTGTATTGTTTAAAGTCTGGCTTTCTGAGTCTGGTGGACTTCTTACTTTGCAGGTGAAGCTTCCTGCCCATAAAGCTCTGCTCACAACCTTTCTCCAAATGCCTTCCCTCAGTAACATAGCCCTAACGGGTGCCTGAAGCTTCAGTGCTAGCTCTGCACAGGCTGATGTGGTGAGATGCCAAGGCAAGGACAATGTCAGACCTGGGACAATGACAGCAGCAAGTGTGCTGGAAATTGGTGATTCACCTATTCCAGTAACTCATCACAGTGACCTGACAGCCTCATAAAACAGCAGGTCACATTTTGGTGGAGTTGGGGATGTACCAGCTAATGGAGGGTTGTGACTCATGCAGTGACTTATGCTGGGAGCAGCAGAGGGTCGTGACTGCAGGACTGACTTGTTGTGGGGTACCTGGGATGGATGGGCAGAGGCTGGACCCCTGTAGTTCAGAGGAGGCTGTTTCACTTCAGAGCAGCACTGATTTTTGCTTTGCCTGTATGTGGCTTGCTGTGAACTGCAGTAACTCAAGGCCTGTTTTAGGGGAAGCTGGATTTGTACATGTGCTAGGGATGGGGCCCACAGCAGGTCCTAGTGACTAGGATAGTCTAGGTCAGTCTTTCCAGTGTGTCACTCCTGCCTTTGAGTCAGCAGCATGTGAGGGGACAGGCATGCAGATTGTTATTAAATTTTCTTGTCAAATATCTTGATAATAACATTGTAAATTACAGAATATAAGGATTGTATACCCATTATTAAAAGGAAAAAGGCAAGCAAAAAAGCCCTTGTCTTTCTGTGCTGGGCTTCAGAAATGACTGTTTACTATCTGTGTTGCTCAGAACTTACTGAGTTGCTGCAGACGTATAAATGCAAGTGGTTACCTGAGGGCTTACTAAGCTCTGGTCCCTGTCTCTAACACTGTTCAATTTATCTGATTAATGTTTTTGCCCAATCTTCTTTTTCCAGGAAAGACAGAAATTGAGACAATTCTCTTCTGTAAGTCACTGTGTTTCTTCCCTCACTTTGTAGGTTTGAAGGGGAAAAAATTAGCTCCTCAGTGCACAGACTTGCAGGGGTATATATGGTGATGTACCCTGAACTTAATATCTTTTCTCCTCCTCTGATTTACTGGAGTCCCAGTGCCATCTTCCAAATCATAAGCAAACAACAAAATACAAATCCCAATGTGAGAGCTCGGTGCTCAGTGAGCTGCAAATGTCAGCTCTTAGTTTGCCTGTGACATTGCCTGAGCCTTTCCCTGCACTGTTGCTTCTCTCATTCCTGTTCATTTCGACTGCTTGTCTGCTCACTGAGGATTTCCATCCCTGCTTTTGTTGCTTGCCAAACTTAGGGTGAGGAAAAGCAGCAGGTGTAAACACAGAGCTGTCAGCAGAACAAACTCATGGGTGGTATTTTGAATGCTTAGATGACTCACTGTAGGAACAGGAATATTTTATTATGATTGTTTTTGTCTTGGGAGGGACACTTGTCTGTCTCCTTTGTCATCCCCATGTCGTCGGCCCCCCCCCCCCGCCCATTTTCTCTGCCTTTTACAAGAAGACAAGGAGTTGCACTCCTAACTGGGAGGTAGAGATTTGGACTCTGGCTTATTTACTAATATCATACCATAATTTATGCTGGAAGGGATGTTTGGAGGCCATCTGGGAGTGGGAGTGTGCGTGGGAGTGTACTGCAGGGTGCCCAGGCAGTCTCTGGGAGGGGTGCAGCCTTCCGTCTCTGCTCTGAGCAGGTGGCTGGGAAATGGCCATGCAATCTGGTCATGGCATTGCCACCTCCTTCCCTTTCACCGTGACCTTGGGCTACTCAGTGCTGCTCCAGGGTCCCAGTAGCTAGACCTCTCTAGTCCCTGTAATTCAGGAATCTCAGTAGAGTTCAACCCTTTCATAGCAGGTACAAAGAATGCAAGACTTCTGTCACCCCATCACTCAGTACTTGCTCTATGTCATGAAGGACACCTCTGAGAAGAACAATTACTTTGCAGATACTGAGTCATACTTGTGAAATGTTTCCAGAGCCTGAGCTAAAAGAACTAATGGAAGCACAAAGGTATTAGACCATACTTTGCCCATCAGTAGATTTATGGCTAATAGTCACATTTTGCAGTGTGTCTGCATGTGTCTTTTGCACATTCTAGTAGCTACTTTATAGTTGGCACCAATCTTGGATCTTCATTCATGGCTTAGGCAACTATACAGAGTATAAATAAAAATAACTACTGAGTTATATGGGCAATAATTATCTGTATCAAATATCCAAACCCAGAGTAATGTAAGAAAAACGTTTTATTTCTTTCCCACCCAGCGTACTTCTTACATACTGAAAGTAAAGAATGTAGGCAATTATCTTACAGAACTCTTAGGATTATTAGATTATCAATAGTGTGTAGTATGGCAGTAGTCAACACTGACTAGAAGTGACTACATTTAATTTTCAGTGGAAATGCTTCAAACAACCAGCTTTGTGTTAACACTGTTACTGATTAACATTTGCTGTGGTGTCATAGAGTTAAACGAGGACAGTGAACAAGCTTTTCTGTTTGAACAAGCTTTTCTGTTCTGCCTCAGTTCCTGAATACTGGAGGGATGCTTGATTGTGTAGTTGATGGCCAAAGTGAAGTCAGGTGAGGGTGAGGGCAGTCCTTGGATAACCAAAGTGGACGGGAAACACTCAGCAGTAGGAGGTTTGGCAATGTCGCTCTTGCTTCTGAGTCACCAGGGAGCTAAAAATCTGGGCAGAAAGCGAGGGGGTGTATTGACAGGGTAAGCTAATTGCTGTCACAACAGTTGCCTCTAATCTTATTTTCATGTATTTATAGTGTGTAAGATAACATTTTCTCTCAAGTGAGCCCTCTTGCAGGCCCCTTGGCACAAAGGGACCATTTTCTATCAGCGTCTTATGAAGCAATACTCTGATTACTCAAAGGGGATCATTACTGCTGCCTTGCCAGGTTTTGCTGAGTACGTCTTCAGGTTGAATTCAAGAGCTCTAATGGCCTTGATTACAGACTAATAACGAGCTTTGATGCCATGCTTAAACCCTGAGTGGGAAGAATAGCGAGCAAAGAGGGAGCTGAAATATGGGACCATTGGGACAGTTTCCAGCTTCGACTTGTGATCTTTCTTTGTGCTCCCAGGCTTTACCCTGTCCATGACTCAATTACTTATTTTATACAAGTATGAAAGATTGCTCTAATGTGGCTGGTTCTTTGTTTCTCAGGACTGTTTTCAGCCAATGTCCTTAGCAATTGAATTTTCTTCCACACTGTTATATTCAGAGATGCCTTTTATTTGCCGTAATTATCTGCTCTTAGCACAGCTCTGCCACACAAAGGTTTGTGTGTGTTTATCCCCATACACACACACACAACACCCCACACGGGGAGCCGCTGCCCTTTGTGCTTTGACTCTAGGTGGGAAAGTGTGATACAGAAAGGAGGATGAACATTTTGTGGGTTTTTTTGGATCAGGGGAACAGAACTAAGTTTTTGCAAAGTTGCAAATAGCATTAGAGTTCCCTCACCCTCCTGTTTATGGGGCAGGGAATCAAAATACCAAGAGTAAAGGGAAAGATAAACAGTACCTTCCTTTATTTCTTCCTTCCCTCAACACTCTTATCTGCATAACCCTCTCCACTTTCCATCTGATTTGTTTGGGACTCGGTAGTGCCATAAACATGAAATCAAAACAGATATTCACATCAAAAGAGAAAGCTGTTACTGTAGATTACTATATATATTTGTATATATAACCAATTTATTATACTTTATTTATTTACTCTTCATTACCTTGCTTACATGCACCAAACTTTTTTTTCCCCTGAGCTTTTATCTTTTCCATTTGACAAACTTTTACTATCTCCATTTCCACCGCCTCCCCTGTTGTGATTTATACAGGTTTGGATATCATTATGGCTGCTTTGTTTAACTGCTACTGCATCCATGTATGTAAGTCCCTAGATATATGAAAGAACCCTTGTTTGTATACCAGCCTAGAGAACTGATGTTGGTTGTACCCTTCAGGAAATGTAAAATAAACTATGGTGCTTTTGGGGTTTTTTTGTTTGGTTTTGGTTTTGGTTTTTTTCAGTTGTGTCTTGCTAAGGAGCCCAAAACTTAACCAATTTAAATTTTGTTGTTGTTGTTCATTTCTTAATTCAAAGTGAGCCTGGTAAAGATGACACATTTAATAGTCTCTGTTCTTTACTAGGAGAACAGTTGCTGCATTTATCTTCCTTTTGGATGTACCCACATATCACCAAAGTCATCTCCATATTCCCTTCAGTGCAGAGTCTGGCTTTAGGTGTGCAACACAAATGCAGATCAGCATTAACACAGTGGAGTTAACTTCCATGCTTAAATGAAATCTCTATCTGGTAACATCTCAATATCTGAAGGCCTCCTGTTAACACAGCTGTCACATTTCCCTGGACAGTGTGAAGACACGTTTATCTGGTTTTACAGTTCATAAAAAGAAAGCGAAGAAATACATTTCCAAAGCAGCAACTAATTTTACTTGTTTCTATTTTGGGAAGCTTGATTTGCAGCATTTGCCAAGCTGTCAGGCCAGCTTGCCTATGTTCACAGGGGAGCTTGGCGGCAGCACTGGGCACTCATCCCATGCTCTTGACTCCCAGTGTCATAACTCTCCTGCAATGTAAAGTGCCTTTCCTTTTTCCTGAACTGGTTGGATCTGTGTTGCTCTCTCCTCCTTTTGAGGTTCAAGCTGAGTAAGTGTGTCTTATGTCCTGGTTGCAGACCCTTCAAACACTTGTTGAGCATGGCAGCCTGGCTGGTCGCAGGGCTGCCCTTGGAGGAGAGCAGCTCACTCACCTTGCAGTATGGCTGGCACAGTGCTGTCAATGGCATGGAACGTGTCAGTGTCATCAAGACCTCTGTGATTAAATTGTTGTGGAGATAGGGAAAGCCATCTGTTATTTGTTCCCCCTGCCTGCTTGCTTTTCAGAAAGCCAGTGGCAGACGTGACTGCCAGCCCCGGCTGACTGGATGCCAGGCTGTCATGTGGAGCAGGCCTGGCCGCTGCTGAGACTGGGTTGGAGGTTTGGTGACCCATTTGCAGGTGACACTGTACATAGGTGTGGAAAAGGCCTGTCTGTCAGTTGATGGAGGGAAGTTGTGGTGAAGGGTGTGATGCTGGCTGGAGCGCGCCTTTTCTAACTGGTGTCTTTCCAGTGCTGGGTGGTGATCCTGGCTGAGCTGATAATATGTTCTCGCTCTCTTCAGATAGATGGCTGTGAGAGCTGGTCTTGTGCCTGCTCCTTCCCTGAAGAAAGAGAGGTGTGGGGGACTTAGCCCAGCATCAGTCTATGATGATGACCTTAGAGAGAGACGTGTGTGTGGGACTTAACTCAGCATCGCTCTGAGACGACATTAGCATTTCTGCCATGCCTGTGGCAGAATGATTATCAGAGAGGGGGTGCATAGATCCTGTCTGTGCTGAAAGGGCTGGGCAGGCTACAGGGGGATTTGTGTGGGGCACAGGGATGGGGCGTGTGGGCCATGTGCCGTTCTGACTTCCCAGGTAATGAATAGTGGCCAAGAATCTTCTGTGCAAGTGTCTGAAGTTCTTTCATATGCTATCTAATATGCATTGGAAACAATATATAATTCCTTAATTAAACAAACAGTCTTAAAAGAATACAAGGGTTGCTGAAATACTAAGGTTAAGGATCCAGAGTGTAGGAAATGCCAGAAACTATGTCCCCTAGGTGTCTGCTTTTTGCATTTTATGATATAAAGTTTTTTTGCAATGATGATACAGTTTTTAAGGGCATGACTATATACTGTTTTTTTTCTTATGTTGGCCTTACACAACATTGAACTATCAAGCAGTTCATTTTATTATTTAAAAAACAAACAAACAAACAAAAACCCACACAAAAACAACACAACAAAGCAAACAAGCAAAGTATGTGAGACAGTTAAGCTTTATTTACTGTACTTAACTAAATTCTTCCATAAACACGAAATTCCTGTTTTCTCTCCTTCCTCACACCCCCATGGATTTTTCCTCTTAGGTTCTTCACAGTGAAAATATTGCTGATCAGTATAATACCTAAATATTGTATTGGCAGTGATGTACTTTTGTCTCATCTCTGGGTGAGATTTAGTGGATTATGGGGATCTCTATTATGTAAGTAAGGGACTGAAAGACTGGGAGATTGAAAATTAGTATTTTAGTGGTACCTTAGCAGCACCCTCCTTTGTGGGAGCAGCAAGGGGTAGCATTCAGGATCATGGACTCAGCAGATACTAGCTGCTGTGAATTTAAATGGTTTTATGGAACCTGTGTAAAATGAAGTGTTTTTTACACTACCATATATGTGTATTTTCAGAGAAACCATATGCAACTTATTTCTGGCACAAATGTCATGATCTGGTCTAATTGTAAGCTCTTTGTTCACAACTCTGGAGTGCCAGAGCTTGTTAAAGCAAAGGTCATCAATGCTTTTGTACGTGGTAGAGTAAGGATGTTATTATTCTACCTTGGTTCTTGCATTTTAGCTAAAACATTCCCAAATGTTGAGCCTGAGGTGGGCTCTGGCATTGCACGCTTCATACCAGCATTGGTAAAATGATCAGCAACTGAGAACGAGGCAGTAGAGTGGGAAAGCTCAGCTTTAAGATAATTATGATGTTATTCATAAAAATTATACCTGAGGTTTAGTTATTCCCTAATGGGATTTGAGGCTTCCTATGAGCAACATGAGTGGCATAGCCACAGTGCTGCCTATCCTAGCACTCCCAGTGTGTTTGAGCAGCAAGTGCTCGTGGTGGGCTTACAGTGATGAATTCTCATTGATCTTTGCTAATGCAAGGTTAAAGCTTTGGTATTTGCTAGTGCTTTAATTTTTATACGGTATGCTAATTACTCTTTTGAGTTGTAAATGCTTGTTCAGCACAGTGTAAGAGAGATTGGAACTGGCTTCATGATGCTGGGTTGCAAATAGTGTCAAACTTTTTCCTGTTTATTAGAAGTGCTGTTCTGCTTTTCTCAGGCCAGATTAGACATTGCCACATTTTTATTCAGCTCGCAGTACATGTGCAAGTACACACATGCATATGCATACACAGTTGTAATTTTTTTATTGTTCTACTAGCAGCAATGCTGTCCAGAAGAATTTTTTTTTTTCCTAACATGATGATGATTTTGGAAATGGATGCAGCTGTCTGAAAATGAAAAAGGGAAACAAAAAGGAGAGACAAAAGAGAAACACAAATATTTTGCATCTGTGCAGAAGACTAAAATGTGATTAGGCAAGAATTATTGTGTTTATTTTGAAAGACCCAAAAAAGTGACCCAAAATGTTTTGAGAAGTTTTCCATATGATGATATTTCTATGTTCAAATCCAGGAATCCTCAAAAGAAAGCGATAATTGCTGGCAGAGGAGAGCAATGGAAAGTTATGCTGGTGATAGGAAATCATCTCGCTTCTTTTAAAAATGGATGTTACTATTTCAGTTTTTAATTTTGATAATCAGCAGAAGCAGCTCATCCTCAAATTGCTCTTCTAACATCAGGTGGTCCAGAATTGCATGAGGTAACTTCATATACCATTTTATTCAGAGTCTGTAATTGGACAAAGACAGGAGCAGCTAACTGTTATTAATTGCACAAGCTATTTACAGAGGAAAATTTTGTTTCTCGTTTCTATACTTATAGAACAGTGTCAATGCTGCTGTGAAGTGAAGGCACTTTGAAGGTTTTTCTTTAATTTTGTCTATCAAAATACCAATTTCTGTTACTAATAGTTTGTCTTGGCCTATGCTTCATGTGCTTTTAGCCAGAGCACCTCTCCTGATTCCCAGCTTGTTGTCAACCCGTTCCCCAGCAACTGCCTTTCTTGTGTGGCCTGGTGTGTTCTCCTCACCTCCCCCATGGATATAGCAGACTCCTTGGATGTGATCTTGAGCATCTCGATGTGTTCTTGCCAGCCTTTCTGATGGCCACCAATTTCTGGGAGGTGCTTTTGTGTTTCCTGCCTTAATGTTATGCCAGCTCTCTATTTGCTCTCTGCAGATGAATTTGGAATACCTTAAGAATATTACTGAGAATGCAGTGAGTAGCAAAGGAACTTACTGAGGTGTCCTGGTGCTGCAGTTTGCAGATACATTATACCCTAGGGTGGCAAAATGCACGGTGGTTTGCGTTTCATGTGGAAGTCACTGTTAATACAGGCTTTGTGTATTAAGAGTGAAATATAGGGGTTTCTTCTCAATTAAAATTAATGTTATTTCACTTCTTAGAAATGCAGTTGTTGTCTCCTGTGCTTGTCTGGCCCATTAACAACTCCTTGCTACCATCCTATCAGGGGGTTGTTTGTCTGAAGTCCTTCTGTTAACAGATGGACTTATATGGCTCCTACTGTTTCATGCTTGAGAGTAGGTGTAGTATATGCTCTTTTGGAAGGTGATAAGGTGGATTAAATAGAGTTTGTTTAGGAAAACATCACTTGTCATCCAACAGTGAGATAAGGAGATACAGAGCTGGTTATGACTAAGGTCAGGACTTGCCTCGATTCTTCAGGAAGACAGAGGTGCAAAGCCTTGAGGTATAATTGAAGGTGGAACAGATGTTACACGTGTATTGAATCTTCATTGTGAATCGCTATCTGAAAAGGTTTACAATTTGCTAGTTATATTCCAGATGATCTTTTTTAATGTGCTGAGGTAGCAGATGTGTGTGTTTGTATCCAACTCTTTAAAGCCATTTTAGGAAGTTAAGCAGATGGATGCATTTTGAAATTCAGCAGCATCTCTTTCAGCATCTGTAACATCATTTTTTCATGTGCCAACCAGGATAGAAAGAAACATAGCATCTGATAAGTATTTTGCGATGACAAGGTGACCCATTTACCAACAGCCAATAATACACTAATGTTGTGACAGGAATGATTGACTGTTACTGCTTTTACAGGGAACTGATTTGAGTTTCCAGACTCAAGTTGTTTGGTTTGGTTATTTGTTTGTTTGTTGGTTTGGGGGTTTTTTTTGTCTTTTAATGTTAGACTACCTTGAATGCAGGTTATTTTACTGCTGGACATGTTAATTCTCCTACAGGAGGTGATTGTGTCTCTGAATGCAGAAGAAAACAATTCCATCAATTGAATCCCATCTATCTAAACCAAAAAGTTTGTCTATTACTGTGATCTTACTAAAATGGCAAAAAAAAATGTATCTTTTGTTACTATGCCTTCTGTTTGTTGTTTGTTTTGCAATGATAAACATCAGCCACATCTTCCTTGGGGTGATACAACCCATTAGAGCTGTGGGGTATTTTGACACTGATACCTTCCCAAAACATTCCAAGCATCAAGAATAGCATTATTAAAAATCCCATGAGGGAACGTGTAAGGTAAATGCAATGCTGTCAGGTCCTTATACTGTGTCTTTAAACAATGTGTGGTCAATAGAGCATCATGGGTAAAATTCAGGGTGGCAGGAAACCTTAGGATGGAATGATATCCTGTCACCTTCAAAAAGTAACATTGATTAAATGCTGAAATATCAAAGCTACTCAGGGCAACAAACATGTCATTAATCATGGAACTGGGAACCTCCTTTGCTTTGGTATGAAAAAAAATACTAGGACAACACTAAGTTGGGTTTTTTTGTTATTTTTGGTGGACATTACAAAAGGTTGGAAAATCAGTATTAAAACAGTAGGAGGGTTAGTTACCAGTTTGCTAATGGGAGAATGAAAGAACAAAGGAACTATAAGGAAATTTGAGAAGAGAAGCTTGATACTGCCATGCACAAGGCTGAGTGGTGGCCCTGCAGCGCTTCAGTTTTGAGTATTCTGTGTTAGATTAATAGACAAATTAAAGAATAACTGTTTTCTGTACCTTTCCTTGCAAAATAATCTTTGATGCTTTCTGGTTAAAACTGAGTGTGATATTTGGCAGGTGCAAGTAAACCTCTCTCTCAGATGTAGATGCAATTTTTAAGTAAGAAATGAATCAGTACTTTCTGTTGTTTTTCCACAGTTTGTGGTGTAATCTTTGCCAGATTGCCTTATGATGGAGAGTCATGTTGGAGATAGAGGTGGTTGTTTTTTTGGGATGTTGTCCTTCAAGAATGGTCATGGCTGTTGGGTTGAAGGATTGACTTGAGTTATGTCTGTGTAAATCTGAAGAAGTTGCACTGAAATTTTTGACTTAAGGCTTTCAGTAAAAGCATTAGTGTACCTCAAATTTTAGCTTCTAATAATGTGCTTTTATTTTCCATGAACATCAAATCAGGACTAATCTTTCTTTAAAGGAGCTGTGGAGGTAGGCATTGTGTTAAACATTTTCTGTTTCCTTTTATATCGCTGTGAACAATCGACATTTGGTTGGGGTGGTTTGTTTTTTTTTTTTTTTTCCTGGTAACACATTCAGAAATAGCTGCTGTTTGTAACATTGCAATTAATCATTGTGCCATTATATGGTGCCATTGCAGGTGACCTCCAGCAGCAAACTGCTCCTGAATGGCTGCCCGGTGGGAATGCTCTCTTTTTTTGGTTTCTAGGGAAGAGCAGCACTCTGCAGGCTTTAGTTGTGAAGTGTACTTGGCAAAGCCTGCAAGTGTGGGGCGATATTTGTTGTTCTCTGATATTGGCTTGGCAGTTGGTGAACACTACTTCCATGGCTCCAGAACAGCACTGTGCGTCATCAGTGGAGCTGGATGTGTGGGCTCTGTATGTGGGAGGATTTTTTAATACAAATTGATTGGTATTGTGTACATATGGGAAAGAATATAATAGGAATATAGGATGAGATTGAAATAGTTATATAAAGAAGAGTTTGATAAATACTTCTAATTTGGAAGTAAAATTATGATGTTGGCTCTAGAGAAAACTACACTGATTCAGAGCAGGTGAAACTCTGACTCTC
The DNA here is from genome assembly GCA_024605025.1 of Megaceryle maxima. Lineage (NCBI taxonomy): Eukaryota > Metazoa > Chordata > Aves > Coraciiformes > Cerylidae > Megaceryle > Megaceryle maxima. The sequence goes on from JANHGN010017092.1 coordinate 102,552, forward strand.
ATCATTTAGTCTGAATGGTGATATTTTGCTCTTTACAAAATAGCTGAAGTTGCTCAATGATAATCTGGCCAATTTGTGTTTGTTCAAAACTGCTGATGTGGGGGAGATTGGTGGCAGCTGAGGCAGGGTTGGAATGCTTAAGCAGATCCAGTTTTAAAAAAGCCTTTGAAACACAGCTTTTTTTTGTGATCCACTTCTCAGATAGTTTTTACTTTTAGGCTCTGACAATTCTTCCAGATGATGGAGCAGGTGTATTTGAAATGTGCCAGTAAGGGACAGAAGTGGAGTACCTGATGATGTGAGGTGGTTAGCTTGTAAGTGGTGAATTTTTATATTTTTTTTCCCTGACTCTTGAGAAGGTAGGGAGAAGAGCAGCACAGGGAAGAGTGGTTTTTGGTTTGTCTTTTTTTTTAGGTCATCTTCTTCATATTCCATCTTAACTTGATGGTTCTTAAAGTCAAGGGTAGTTTATGGAATTTGTATCATCATAGCCTTCCTTCTGGGATATTCTTGTTAGACACAGATGTTTTCTTTGCTTTTCAAAATACACGAAGCCATAGGCAATGTCAAATCAGGCATAAAATAATATAGGAGCTAGTACTATTAACCTTGTGGAAACAAAGGACACAATAATAGATTAAGAATACTCAGCTGCACATCTCTGTTGGGAAGATGTGATTTGCAAGCATCTTTCTAAAATGTTATTGAAATATTTATTCCAGGTACTGTTAGTGGCATGGAAAGATGATAGTTCTTAGTCACAGACATTAAGAGATTTGTAAGTCAAGGTGAGCTATAGGTTGGCATGACAAAGCTAGTCTGTTAGGATCATAAAGATTATTCACACGTAAATGTTTTACACAGTGGTCATTGCTGTGACTATAGTATGGACAGACAATACACATCTAAATCTTGCAACACTGCAGAAAGCATTAACTGAAATAAGCTTTTGCATTTCTCATCCCTTTCACTCCTGTTGCAAATGAGTTTAAGTCTGAGGAATGACCTTTACATGCACAGAGAGATGCATCTTTTCAAAGGCAACCACAGAACCCTTGTCAGTATGTCTGTCTCCTGGCAGCTGAGCTCAATTTTTATTAGATTCTGAGAAACTGATATGGCTACAGATCCAAAAGTGACAGAAACATAATGAAATCAAAGAAGGGGGTGTTGATCAAAATGCATTTGCTACGACAGTAGGAACTTCTCTAGCTTTTGCATCAAGCACTATC